>SJYA01002750.1:30383-99454 GCA_006410615.1 Neotragus moschatus
CTACTGAGACAAGATATACTAGAGAAAAGTTCAAGGATGTGGTTTAGAAAAAGGCATAGACTATGAAAACAATTTTTCCTCTTAAATTTTTAAAAGAATGTTTGAGCTATTTTCAACGGAGAGTTAAGTTTAAACAACATTACACGAGCAACTAAGATTTATGGCTAGATTAAAACTTTAGTTCAGTTGCCTAGTCGTGTCTGACTCTTTGCGACCTCATAGACTGCAACACACCAGGCTTCCCTGTCCACAACCAACTCCAAGAGCTTGCTCCAACTCATGTCCACTGAGTGGATGACTGGGTGATGCCATCCACCCATCTCATCCTCTGTCGTCTCCTCCCCGCACCCCCCGCCTGCAATCTTCCCCTCATCACGGTCTTTTCCAGTGGGTCAGTTCTTTGCATCAGGTGGCCCAAGAGTCAAACTTGGCCTCCAACAAAATATATATTAATACATATATTCTGATTCTAAAAAAGCATTTTTATTTAAAATAAACTTTATTAAAGTCTAAGAACATTTTAATGTAAATTGTTTCTCTCTCATACACACAAATTGGCAAATTTTCATCAACTAAAACACTGTAAATGTTAAAAATTACATATACTAAGGTAGATTTTTATTTCTCAGATTTAAAAAAGAGAAAAAAGGAAGAGAAAAATAACACCAACCTAAGTTTATAAACAGGCTCTATACTGTCAATGTGTTTTGACAAAAATATTCCAAAACGCCTGCTGGGTCAGCAGTAGTGTGTGTGCCCGAGCTGCCAACAAAAATTTTGTTTTATTTAATGTTTTAAATCAGAATCCTTACTTGCATATATCTGTAGAATCCTGAGTTCCTAAAGCATATAATGAAGAACCAATTCTATTGTAATCATCTGCAGCACCTATGGAAAAAGTTTTAAGGATTTAATATATTTATTCATGGATTTAAAAAGTTACTGAATAGGTACCTGCCAAAAAATGTGTACGTAATATGAGATACCGAAGTCTAGAGAAAGAAACGACACAAACTATAATACATTATGATGAATATGGAACTGGAAGTAGCTATAAACTACTTAAGGAGCAGGGGAAACAGATGTTCCACCTGAGGATGTCAGGGAAGGGTTTACAGACACTACAGCAGGAGCTGGAGCTTGCAGGGTGAGGAAATCTCCACTAGGCAAAGTGGAGGAAAGAATTCTAGGTAAAGGGAAGGGCATGGAAAAGGACCAGGGAGACACACAAGAGCAAAGAATATTCAGAGAGACTTCTGGGTCTGTAGCACTGTATAGAGGGTTCTATATTTTTTTTAAGTAAAACAAAAAAAATTTAAGTATTTACTTTTTTTTTCCCTTAAGGAAACCACCCAGACAGCATTCTCTCCCTCTCCCTCTCCCAAAGGAGGAGGAGAACAATCAACAGCAAATAGCAACCGAAGAAGCAACACCACGAGCCGGCTTCGCGCTGAGGAGAGACTGCTGTGTGCAGTGGGCCTCGTCCTCGTGGTTTCAGGTGCTCTACATGTTCAGAGAAACTTCGAGAGTAACAAACGATAGAAACGACCCCTGAAAGTACAGTCTTAATATTAACTATTTTAAAATAACAGTCTTCAGATAATTATATGTTAACATAATATTTAAATGAAAAATATTTAAAATCAGTGACCATGTGACACTTAGATTTTTGCAAATCTCTTTTTCGTGTCTGGATTAATAGTCAACAGTGCCATTCTCTTATCTGCTTCTGTATTCACTGTACTGTGACACAATATTTTTGCTCAAGTATGTGGGGAAAAAAAATCTAGCTTCAAACAGGTATGTCATTGGAAAAGCAGGAGGTGTTTTACTAATATTTTCAGGTAACTGTGGATACTCTACTCAACAAGCAGTAGTTTCTTTAGGGGTCAGTCACACTGGGGAACCTAAAGTCCTATCAATGAAGTCTGTGTACTCTATCACATTAAATTCCAATGATATGTGTATTTATCCCAAGACTAAGATTGGCTTAGTATCTGAAAATCAATCAACATGATTAACCATATTAACAGACTAAAAAAATAAAAACCACATGGTTAGCTTAATTATTACAAAAAGAGCATCTGACAAAATCCAACATTCATTCCTGACTTAAACTTGCTAAAAGGCATATAGGAAAAACCTATACCTAACATCACAATTAAGATGGATGCTTTCCCACAAGACAAGGAACAAGGTCAAACCACCTGCCCTCACCACTTTTACCAACATGGTACTAGAGGGTACAGTTCTATAGTATAATGGGCAAGGAAAAGAGATAAACATCATTTCAACTGGAAAGGAAGAAGTGTAACTATTTTTATTCACAGATGACCATTTATGTAGAAAATGCTAAGGAATCTATAAGTTAATAAACTAATAAGTGAGTTGATATAGAAAGGCTCCAAGATATAAGCTCAATGCTGAAAATACAATGTATTTCTATATATTGGCAAAAAGACTAGATGTAAAAAACACATTGTTTAGAATCACATCAAAAAACAGAGATCTAACTAAAGATGTATAAGAGCTTTACAAAGGAAGCTACAAAAAATTGCTGAGAGAAGACCAAAGTAAATAGAGATATACCCTGTTCATGTATCAGAAGAACCAATACTTTTGAGATCTTAACCCTCCCCAAATTGATCTATATTCTACACAATTCCAATCAAAAATCCCAGCAGGCATTTTTGTAGAAAGTGACGAGCTGATTTTAAAATCCATCCAAAAAAATAAAGAACCTGCTGCTGCTACTACTGCTAAGTCACTTCAGTCGTGTCCGACTCTGTATGACCCCATAGACGGCAGCCCACCAGGCTCCCCCGTCCCTGGGATTCTCTAGGCAAGAACACTGGAGTGGGTTGTCATTTCCTTCTCCAATGCATGAAAGTGAAAAGTGAAAGGGAAGTCGCTCAGTCGTATCTGACTCTTCACAACCCCATGGACCGCGCAGCCTACCAGGCTCCTCTGTCCATGTTTTTTTCCAGGCAAGAGTACTGGAGTGGGGTGCCATCACCTACTCCAAAAGAACCTAGAGGGGCCAAAACAACTTTGATAAAGAAGAATAAAGTTGAAAGACTTACACAAGAAAAGAAGTTCAATATCATCAATCACTGAAATTAAAACCATATTGGCCTAGCAGAATGGATAAAATTTAAGATTGACTTTGTTGGTGAGGATATGAAGCAGCTGAAATTCTCGTGCACAGCTGGTAGGAATGCAAAATGATATAATCATTTTGGAAAAATGTTTGGCAATTTTTTTTTAAAAGTTAATTATACACTTACATTTGACCCAGTCATTCTACTTCTAGGTACTACCCAAGAGAAATGAAAGCATATGTTCATACAAAGACTTACATATGTCAGCTTTATTTTGAATGGGTGAAAGCTAGCAACAATCCAGTTGTCCACCAACAGCTGAACAGACAACTGTGGTGTATCTATACAATGGAATACCACTCAGCAATAAAACAGAACGAACTATTGACGCATACAACAACATGGATGAAACTCAAAATAATTTTGTTGAATTTCAAAGCCGGACCACAGAAAGTACATACTGTATGATTCCATTTATATACAACTCTAGAAAATGCAAATTACTCTACAGAGACAGAAAGCATTATCAGCAGTGGCCTGGGGACAGGGACAGGATGGAAGGATTATGAAGGACCACAAGAGGACTCTGTGTGGTGATGGACACGTTCATTATACTATCTCTAGTGACGATGTCATACATGTGTCAAAACTTATCCAATTGTAAACTTTCAACATTGCAGCTTATTGATATCAATTACACTTCAATACAACTGTTAAAGCAAACCATTAGTCTATAGTGTACTTAACATGATTTTGATTATTTAGAAAATACTGGCTCAATGACTCACACACATCTTCCAAATGCAGATGCACTTCAGTATATAAAAAGTATCACCCTCAGTGACATCACCATCAGTCTCCTCAGACAAGTCTTTAATTACTGAAAAGCAAACTCAAGGTGACTGATATAAGTTTTCCAAGATTCTAATAATTGCTGGAAACCTTGATTTTTATCATTGTCAACAAACACTGCCAACAGTTTTCCATGAAGTGTGAGGCTTATTTAATTAATTTTTTGATAAAATGTCTACCGATAAACAAGTTTGCGTAATAGCAGCTTGTCTATCAGTTGTTCTTTCAAGTAAAAATGGTATTGAAAAAAGCAGCCAGTTCAGTTGCAACTCAGCTGCTTTTCTAGAAAGAACCATCATACATCCTTATGCGAAATGCTTTATGCATACCTCCCGATCCATCATTCAGCATATTAAAAAAGTATACTCAAGGGAGGAGACTTTCAATAAGTAATAAATTTCACTGCTTCATCAAGGACATTCTTAATTAAATTTTTAAAATTTTGAATGCCCTGTGGGAAAGAATACAAAGATTATTAGTACAGTTTGGTGTCACTGCTTTGATTTGTCCTAAGACACCAGCAATTTATCCATCAAGGCTTTTGCATCGCTGGTGTAAATGTCAACATGGTGAGAAGGACAAAAAAACCATTCTAGTATTATTATGAAATTAGTTTTGTTCTCACAGACTTGCTTAACAGGGCCTTGAGATCAACGCTTCATAGACCATAGTTTGAAAATCACTGCCCTATATCAAGACTTTTACGAACTGTAAATAACATAATAACTTGATAATTATTCCATTAAACAATGTAAACTTGAGCCACAGAGAAAAACCTTACTTTTGTGGGATCTTGTCATCCTATCAGATTTAGCAGATGCATCCTTAACTCGGTTATGATATTCTAAAAGGAATGTTCGTTCATGCTCAAAGAAATCATCTACATCCTATGGGATCAAAAGAAAAGAGGAGCTTTTTTCACTTATTTGCTTTAATCTTACATATAAATCACTTTGCTTCCCTTATAATCATAAAAGATCATCATTAAACAGCATAGCTAATCCTCTAAGAATCAGGCATTATATTGATTTCACCAACAAGGTCAAACTTCAAAAACACGTAAGTTCAAACCTCAAAAACATCTCTCTGTCAAGTAAGAAGTCTTCCACAGTTCTACAGCAGAAGGCTTATGGTCCCATATGGTCCAAGCTTCCACGTTGTACCTGAACCTATTCCAGCTTGTACTCTTCCACTACAATCCTGCTTCTCCAACACATTTATTTCCTCCAGTGGGAGCAATCAATTGCTTTTGAGGAAAAAAAAAGGGAAAAAAGCCCGGCAGACAAGTAGAAATCTGCTTCTCTTGGTCTGTTATGCATTTTATGAACCATTCCTGAATGCTGCCAAGCCTTAGTCATTGGCCCTCTCTGATTGCTTTGGGGAACCTGGCCAAATTAGCTACCTGGGAGCAATTTTCGTATTAAACACTGTTTTCAGTCTTTTTTGGAACAAAGCTAGAAATCCATTAAAACTAAAAGCAATGAACTACTTCCTTCCTTCTAAAATAGCAACTATTTACTGAAAAAGTACCAGCTGAAATGATGTAACTTGAGACCCATATTAACAGAACATAGAAGCAAAAGTTAGTGTGACAAAATGTGACTTAAAATCTGTTAGTGCATGTGTACTAGTTTTCTTAACTAGTACAAGTGAGGTCTATTGGAAAAATAGAGATAAAACTAACTTGCAGAGTTGTAGTGAAGATTAATGAAATGTGCACTACCAAATACCACACTGCAAATGTTCAAAAAAAAGTCAGCTATTACTTTAATAAAATTATCAAGCTCATAATCAATATAGTGGTTTATACTTCATGTTAATCAAAAAGTTCAACATAACTAGCATCAAACTGGAAATAATCTGGAAAAAAAAAAAAACAGCCTGAATCTTTTTTGGTCTCACTGCATGGTTTGTGGTATCTTAGTTTCTTGACCAGGGATTGAACCCAGGCCCTCAGCAGTGAAAGCGCTGAGTCCTAACCATTAGACTGCCAGGGAATTCCCATGTCAACTCTTTATTAAAAGTAGCCAAAGGAGATGCACTGTCAACATATCAACAGACCTATCTCTACAAAATCAAACTATAAATTAAACAGTACTTTACACCCAAGTTTTAGTGTAGATATATTTATAAAAACAGGCAATGATGATAAAGCATTATTTATTGCTTTATTATTTAATAATATTATTATTAGAGTACAATATACCATCATATGATTCTATATAAACTTTGAAAATACATTCTGCAATAAACATTTTTCTCAATATTTTGATGGTAACAGTTTTCAAAAAAATGAATTCTTGTACCATTTTCAGACCATCATTAAGAAAAATCTAGCTGTTATCTAGGTAATTATAAGTATATGCATACCTGGCATCTCATTCTTTCTAAATCTAACTCAGTGTTTCTAACAATCCTGTAGCTAGGTAACATTACTAACCACATTTTCAAAATGGGAAACCTGAGATTTAGAGAAAGAAAAGTGACTTTTTTCAAGGTCACGTAGCTACTATGAGACAAAACCAAAACTTCAACTGAGCTCTCCTAACTTCAAATCTGAACCCAAGTCAGCCCCTAACATTTGTAAAGCCAAGGCTAAGTGTATAAACCGAGGCAGCCCCTTGGTGCCCCACCCTGTGACTCTGTAAGGCACCCAGAGGGACCTCACGTGCATGTGGCTGGACAGTCATTCCATCCTGCACACCGCTCTTCCTCCCTGCGCTGGCCCTCTACTCCTTGACTACCTGTGGAGGGTACACCACCAGAGGCACAGTCTACTCACCGGCAGATGAATTCAAGGAGGAAGTCCAGGCAGGACTTGAAGGCAGGCTAGGAATTTGGGCAAGAAAATGTGGGGATCTAGATAAGGAGAATGGTCTGGTTTGGAGGACAGGGGTGTGGGCTCTGGGTTGGCAAATCCCCTTGGAGCTGCAGACATATCACCCCTTAGAGAAAGGAGCTCTCTGAAGAGGGGAACTCAGGGCAAGGGGCCCAGTTTCCCAGGCCTAAGAAGTCTACTATCCAAACTTCTCTTTCATTCCAATATAACTGCCTACACATCGGAAAATCTCAAAGCATCTCCCTCATAAAAGAAGTAAATTCTCAAAGCAGTACCTCTGTTAACCAGATAGTGTCTTACCTTTACTCCAGAAACAATTACTCCATCTGCTGATTTAACCATGTTTTTAAAAAAATCTTCCAGTTTCTCTTTTTTATTTTTTCCTCGCACACTCAACTGAAAGAAAGGTAAATTTAAGTTAGTATTTCTTTTAAGACTACAAATGAGAAGTTAATACCTCCTTTATTCTCTGTCATCAAAACAGCAATCTCAAAAGGACTCCAGTTTTTAAACTTAATAAAGTGGCAATTTCATTACGTATGATCAGTGATTTTCAAATTCTGGGAACTTAAAGGAGTATGGCCTCACCCCCAAAGATTCAGGTTCAGCTGATCTACAGTAAGGCTCAAAAGTGAAAGTGTGAGCCGCTCAGTCGTGTCTGACACTTTATGACCTCATGGACTGTAGCCTGCCAGGCTCCTCTGTCCATGGAATTTTCCAGGCAAGGATACTGGACTGGATTGCTGTTCCCTTCTCCAGGGAATCTTCCCAATCCAGGGATCAAACTCAAATCTCCCACACTTCAGGCAGTCTTTACTGCTGAGCCACCAGGGAAGCCCCTCCAAATTGTATAAGTGTAGTTGATAATTATGCTCTAAGGAGCCCTTTCATCATACTTTGTCAAACACTACTACATCATATAAAGTCAACTAAAAATTCACTCAGGAGCTTCTCTGAACATGTAAAATTTTTTGGAGTACAATATACCATCATATGATTCTACAGAAACTCTGAAAATGTATTTTGTAAATTTTTCACTCTGAACTCCTCCAAATCTCATCTCCCAACCTATTTTGGGGTCAGCAACTCACGAGACAAAGGACACAAAAGATGACTCTGAATGGCAAGAATAGTACATATCTAAAGGCAAAACTGAGAAGTAGTCAACTCTGACTTTACCACTTACTGCATCAGTGCCCCATGAAGGAACATCTCATCTAACTTCCTCATCTGCTGCCAAGGCTTCAATACTCACCATTAAGCAAGTGACTAGCAGATCTCGATCACTACGCCTAGGCTCTTTCCTGAATCTTAGATTCTATTTCCAATTGTCTATATCATATCCTCTACATATATATTCTGCTAACCACACATTAAATATTTTTTAAAGTACTTATTATAATCTGATCTCCAAGTTTTCCCTCTTCTTGGTTCCCTATTCATGGTTTTCCCATCTATACAGTCTCAGATTCTCATCTGTTCCCTAAAACCCCATCAGTTCAGGAGCTCAGTCATGTCCAAATCTTTTTGACTCCATGGAGACTGCAGCACGCTAAGTTTCCCTGTCCCTCTCCAACTTCCAGAGCTTGTTCAAACTCACGTCCAACGAGTCGGTGATGCCATCCAACTATCTCTTCCTCTGTCGTTACTTTCTCCTCCTGCCTTCAATCTTTCCCAGCGTCAGGGTCTTTTCAAACGAGTCAGTTTTTCGCATTAGGTGGCCAAAGTATTGGAGTTTCAGCTTCAGCATCAGCATCATTTCCTTCAGGATGGACTGGTTGGATCTCCCTGCAGTCCAAGGGACTCTCAAGAGTCTTCTCCAACACCACAGTTCAAAAGCATCAATTCTTTGGTGCTCAGCTTTCTTTATAGTCCAACTCTCACATCCATACATGACTACTGGAAAAACGATAGCTTTGACTAGACGGACCTTTGTTGGCAAAGTAATATCTCTGCTTTTTAATGTGCTATCTAGGTTTATCATAGCTTTTCTTCCAAGGAGCAAGTGTCTTTTAATTTCATGGCTGCAGTCATCAACTGCAGTGATTTTAGGTAAGGTGAAGTCGCTCAATCTTGTCCGACTCTTTGAGACCCTGTGGACTGTAACCTACTAGGCTTCTCCGTCCATGGGATTCTCCAGGCAAGAATACTGGAGTGGATTGCCATTTCCTTCTCCAGGGGATCTTCCCGACCTAGGGGTCGAACCCGGGTCTCCTGCGTTGGAGGCAGATTCTTTAACCTCTGAGCCACCAGGGAAGCCCAGAAAATAGTCTCTCACTGTTTCCATTGTTTCCCCATCTATATGCCATGAAGTGATGGGACCGGATGCCATGATCTCTGTTTTTTGAATGTTGAGTTTTAAGCCAGCTTTTTCATTTTCCCTCTTTTACTTTCTATCACAAGGCTCATTAGTTCTTTGCTTTCTACATATTAGTTAAATAAGCAGGGTGACAATATACAGCCTTGAGGTACTCCTTTTCCTATTTGGAACCAGTCTGTTGTTCCATGTCCAGTTCTAACTGTTGTTTCTTGACCTGCATACAGATTTTTCAAGAGACAGGTCAGGTGGTCTGGTATTTCCATCTTTTTCAGAATTTTCACAGTTTGNGCTCATTAGTTCTTTGCTTTCTACATATTAGTTAAATAAGCAGGGTGACAATATACAGCCTTGAGGTACTCCTTTTCCTATTTGGAACCAGTCTGTTGTTCCATGTCCAGTTCTAACTGTTGTTTCTTGACCTGCATACAGATTTTTCAAGAGACAGGTCAAGTGGTCTGGTATTCCCATCTCTCTCAGAATTTTCCACAGTTGATTGTGATCCACACAGTCAAAGGCTTTGCCATAGTCAATAAAGCAGAAATAGATGTTTTTTTGGAACTCTCTTGCTTTTTCCATGATCCAACGGGTGTTGGTAATTTGATCTCTGGTTCCTCTGCCTTTTCTAAAACCAGCTTGAACATCTGGAAGTTCACGGTTCACGTATTGCTGAAGCCTGGCTTGGAGAATTTTGAGCATTACTTTACTAGCATGTGAGATGAGTGCAGTTGTGTGGTAGTTTGAGCATTCTTTGGCATTGCCTTTCTTTGGGATTGGACGGAGAACTGACCTTTTCCAGTCCTGTGGTCACTGCTGAGCTTTCCAAATTTGCTGGCATATTGAGTATAGCGCTTTCATAGTATTATCTTTTAGGATCTGAAACAGCTTAACTGGAATTCCATCACCTCCACTAGCTTTGCTCACAGTGATGTTTCTTAAGGCACACCTGACTTTGGACTCCAGGATGTCTGACTCTAGGTGAGTGATTGTGGTTATCTGGGCCATGAACATCTTTTTTGTATAGTTCTTTTGCGTATTCTTGCCACCTCTTCTTAATATCTTCTGCTTCTGTTCGGGCCATAGCATTTCTGTCCTTTATTGTGCCCATCCTTGCATGAAATGTTCCCCTGGTATCTCTAATTTTCTTGAAGAGATATCTAGTCCTTCCCATTCTATTGTTTTCCTCTATTTCCTTGCACTGATCACTGAGGAAGGCTTTCTTATCTCTCCTTGCTATTCTTTGGAACTCTGCATTCAGATGCTTATATCTTTCCTTTTCTCCTTTGCCTTTAGTGTCTCTTCTTTTCTCAGCTATTTGTAAGGCCTCCTCAGACAACCATTTTGCCTTTTTGCATTTCTTTTTCTTGGGGATGGTCTTGATCACTGCCTCCTGTACAATATTCCACTGTATAATTGTTAAAGGATTTGATTTAGGTCATACCTGAATGGTCTAGTGGTATTCCCTACTTTCTTCAGTTTGTGTCTGAATTTGGCAATAAGGAATTCATGATCTGAGCCACAGTCAGCTCCTGGTCTCATTTTTGCGGACTGTATAGGGCTTCTCCATCTTCAGCTTCAAAGAATATTATCAATCTGATTTCAGTATTGACTATCTGGTGATGTCCATGTGTAGAGTTATCTCTAATGTTGTTTGGAAGAGGGCATTTGCTATGACCAGTGTGTTCTCTTGGCAAAATTCTGTTAGCCTTTGCCTTCCTTTATTTTGTATTCCAAAGCCAAAGTTGCCTCTTACTCCAGGTATCTCGACTTCCTACTTTTGCATTCCAGTTCCCTATGATGAAAAGGACATCTTTTTTGGGTGTTAGTTCTAGAATATCTGTAGGTCCTCATAGAACTCTTTAACTTCAGCTTTTTCGGCATTAGTGGTTGGGGCATAGACTTGGGGTTACTGTGATGTTGAATGGTTTGCCTTGGAAATGAAGAGAGATCATTCTGTTGTTTTTGAGATTGCACCCAAGTACTGCATTTCAGACTCTTTTGTTGACTATGAGGGCTATTCCAGTTCTTCCAAAGTATTCTTGCCCACAGTGGTAGATGTAACAGTCATCTGAATTAATTTTGCCCATTTCAGTCCATTTTAGTTCCCTGATTCCTAAAATGTCAACGTTCACTTTTGCCATGTCTTGTTTCATCACTTCCAATTGATTCATGGATCTAACATTCTGGGTGCCTATGCCATATCATTCTTTTATTGTTCTTTACAGCACTGGACTTTACTTTCATCACCAGTCACATCCACAACTGGGCACTGTTTTCACTTTGGCTCTGTCTCTTCATTCTTTCTGGTTATTTCTCTACTCTTCTCCAGCAGCATATTGGGCATGTATTGACCTGGGGAGTTCATCTTTCAGTGTCATATCTTTTTGCCTTATCATACTGTTCATTACATTCTCAGGGCAAGAATACTGAAGTTGTTTGCCATTCCCTTCTCCAGTGGACTACCTTTTGTCAGAACTCTCTACTATGACCCGTCCATCTTGGGTGGCCCTAAACGGCATGCGTCATAGTTTCATTGAATTAGACAAGGCTGTGGTCTATGTGATCAGTTTGATTATTTTGATTATGGTTTTCATTCTGTCTGCCCTCTGATGGATAAAGATAAGAGACTTATGGAAGCTTCCTGATGGGAGAGACTGACTGTGAAGGTATGAAAGTATGAAAACTCCATACCTTTCAATAAAAATCTTGACACAATCTACAACTTTTTTTTTCCTTCCAAAATCACACTTTGAGCACCTCTTCCATACTTAAATAAGTTCATAGAGTTTCATAATGTTCAGAGACTGAACGCCAATCCCCTTAGCAAGATACTCAACACTTTGAAAAAATCTGGTTCAGGTTACCTTTCCAGCTCCACCCTTACCCCTAAAGAGCCTTATGCTCCACACTGTTCTCGAAAGAGGCTCTGAACTCTTAGGTTCCTCTGTATCTGAAATGGTATCTCCTCTCCCACCAAAAACTCTATTCAGACTTTAATATTCAAAATAAAAGGCATCTCTTCATGAAACCCTTTCAAATTCCCAGTTAGAATTCACTGCTCGATCTTAGGCCTCTCAAAGCACTGCAGCTTTTTTTTAACCTTATTTTTTATATTAATTATTTCACTAATTCACTCATTTAACAAACCATAATGAATGTATATTATAACCACACATTGTGCTGGGTGTTACGAATATTAAGATGATTAACAGGTGGTCCCTACTCTTAAAGTAACTAATAGTACAGAGGAGGACAGAGAGAAGCAAACATATAATTACACACAGTATGAGAAGTATAGTGTTAAAGCTATTCATGGGATATCAGCAAAGTGCCCAAGGAACTCAATACGACTGGGGGGTTGAGAAAGCTAAGACTGGAGGCTGACTGACCAGTCAGGGTCTGCTTCAATAACCCAGGCGAAGATTATGAAAGTCTGGACTAGTCTTTAGGTCTAGTGATGGAAGCAAGTATGCACAGTAAAACGAGACAGAGAGAATCTGGTGACTCCTGATAGGAATAGACAGTAGGAGTCCTCAGCAATTTTCATGGTGGAAGGGAATGGGAGTTAGTGATGCCTTCTTTGAGATAAGACAGAGAGTACAAAAGGAGGCATGGATTTAAAAGAAGGGTTCAGCTGAGGGTAAAAGGCCAAGGGGACATCTCAATGGAGTTTTTCAGGAGGCTATTTAATGAACAGTGCTGGGCCTCAGGAGTGACACAGTTGGGGCAGGGGGAGCGGCCAGGCGGGACTGTCCCATGCAGCTTGTGGGATCTTAGTTCCGTGACCAGGGATCAAACCTGTGCTCCCAGCAGTGGAGGCACAGAGTCCTAACCACTGGACTGCCAAGGAATTCCCACAGACTTCTAAGTTAATAGCATATTAGAATCGATGGAGCCACAGAAGCAGGTATTAGAGAGAATTGACAGAATTAGAAACCTTATAGACTTGTAGAGAACTCAGTGAGGAACCTTGGAAGAATCAGACTTAAATGAATGGCTATATGGGGGGAAAAGCCCATGAAGCAGACTGGGAAGCAGCCACAGAGTTAAGAGGTGAACACATCAGGATGGATTCCCATAAACCCACAAGAACATGGGAGTGCACAGCTAGAAAGGTATCCCAGTCAAAATGGAAACGCATGATGTATTTCACCACATTAACAGAATAAAAAACATGATCATCTCAACCGATGTACTTTTTCATGATAAAAACACTCAACAAACTAGGAACAGAACTTACTTTAAGCTGACAAAGGGTATCTATGTAAAAATCCACATTTAACATCACACTTGATAGTGAAGGAGTGCATGCCTTTCCCCTAAGATCAGGGACAGAACACGGATATCTGCTCTTATCATTTCCATGTAACACTGTACTGGAGGTTCCAGCCAGGGCAGTCAGGCAAGCAAAATTTTAAAAAGGCATCCAGATTGGAAAGGAGGAAGTAAAAAAGAAAAAAGAAAAGAAAGCTATTAAATGAGTGTGGCTGCCAAGGTGGTTGAAGGCTATGGGGGGGATACAGGAGGTTTGGGTGTTTGCTTTCTGATTGGTGTCCACTCCCAGTGAACAAGGTCATTATCTGGTCAAGAAGAATTATTGAAATTAGCTTTAATGGAAAATGAGAGAGATCTGTCTAAAGTCCTAACACTGCTATAAGTGACAGAGCAGGCACTCTAGGCAAGATAAGAAAGATAGAAAAACAAAAGAGCTATTGACAGGGTCAAAGTGCAGGAGAAGGCAAGCGCCTAGACACAGCAGTGAGTCAAAGAACAACTGCAGTGGGAACAGGGAAAAAGGGAGTTGTGAGGACAGAAGGCTATGTTTGGAGTCCATAATATCCGGGTTTAAGAACTCGGGGGTGAGATGAGGTCCTGGGTGTGGTCACTGATGCCATAGGAAGAAATGAAGGTTAGGAAATATCTCTCTCCTGCTAAAATTATGAGTTAATCTTGTCATCTAAATAGAGACTCCAAGATCTGTATCATCCATCCACTAAAAAGATTTTTTCCAGGACCAGGAATGAAGAAACCTCTTGAGGCAGGGAGGGAGGAAAATTAGCAGCAACCAGCACTGAGGGAGGCAGGTTAAACAGATTAAGAGTCAATGGTCAACCCAAAACTAACTAGGAATTCTTTAGCTCAAGAACTTCTCTGGAATTCTCCATAAGGCTTCAGAAGCCTCCAAACTCAAATTTAAGAAACATTAACCAATTTAATAGCCCTATTTCTTAAGAAGTTCACAATTCAGGATCAAAATCAATATCTCATGTAGTAACATAGTTTAACATCATTTAAAAAATTAATCTACTCAAGTTCTACTGAAATACTGTATCATCATTAAAAAGTCATATTAAACTGCCTTGAAAAATCAGAACATTTTATAAAATGTATTTATAAGGCCTTAAGCCTTTTCTAACAAATCCCTTCTGCTTCCAATGACTCTTTAAAAATAAACCTTGATCACTGCTTTGATCAATTCAATACTCACATCTTGATTATATTCCAGGAAAACATGGAAATTTAAATCTTTCCTCAAAATGGGATGTGCAGCCACACGACATAGAAACACTTCATGCATTGCAACCGTCTTCTTGAATATTGCCAAATACTCACTAGAAATAATACACAAAATTAAAGGTAAAACCCTGCAGAAAAACACCCGCAACAGTTTTTTAAGCAAATACTAGGAATTATTCTAAATGCAAAACTAGAGGGACAAAGATATAATCCATGTAAGCAAAGGTTTTAGTTGAACTGTTAAAATATATAAAACCCAGCTCTGAAAAGACTTCATGCTAGTTAATAGTATTTATTATATATAAATGTTAATATTTTTAAGTTTTATGAACCTTTCTTCCTATGCAAGTTGATGTTAAAGGTAACTATAGGGCTTTTTGTTTTTAGCTTCAGAGAAAGTATGCTACAAATTATAGCATACAATTTTAATGATTCAATTTCTAGATAATTACTGCTTTTAAACTCCTTCATACAAATAAATAAAACAAACCTCAGTAAACATATTTTCAACTTTAATAACTGTTTTCATCTAAAGACCTAAGCACACAAGAAAGAAACACACCATGGAGAGACTAGTGTTTTCCATTATATTGAAGAACTATGTTTAAAACATTTTAATATCATCAGTGAATCACAGCGATCTTATAGTAATACATGTCAGTTTGGGGGGAAAAAAAAAAACACTCAAGAAAAAGGCCCAATATTCTTGCTTCAACTACGTGCAAGGAGGTTAAGTTTTACATACCAGCAAACCAGCAGGACCACTGTTGGGAGAAGTTTGATCTCTGTGAGGGTAGTCATTCAGTGAAGACAAAAAAGAAGGATGCAGAGGATGGAGGTAGCAGTAGAATAAACCCAAGGTTTTCTGTTATCCAACCCCTAACCAGACCACAAAAGAATCATGATCAGGGCCGCTGGAAAACCACAGATTCTTTCGATGTTAATGTGCGCTGCTCATTTCCAGCTGTCAGGCTTATAAACCACAGAAGTTGTATTGTCCACTATCAGGCTACTGCTTGCACTCAGTATTGACAGAATTCTTAAAATATCTGTCATCTTACACTTTAATAAAGAAGACCTACTTTGTTAATTTCCCTTGTCAAGAGTTTAGCATTCTGAAGAAGAGTCTAGTAGCAGCATGAATATATACTTAAAAACTGAAATGCAGTGGAAGAGGAGAAAAGGAAATGCACAAACGGGAGAAATGGCCAGAAAAAGTGATGGAGGTGATGGTAATGTAAGGGCTATTTCCTTGTTTAACTCTCAAAATACAGAAAAACAAGACGCAACAATCCAAAATTATTTCAAATGTTTAAGAGAAGGGGAAAAACTGTATTTTCAGCAAATATGCTAACAATAAAATATAATTTTTTCAAGTCTAGTATATATGAAACTAATAATCATTTAATAAAAAAACACTAAAAAACTATTGTCTCATTGCTTTGCTCCTATTCTTTCCCCTTCAGGCAGAAGCCATAGGCAGACAAAAGAAGAGTGGGAAAATTATACACACACGCGCACACACACATACATACACACTTTTTGAAAAAGAAGAAAATATCCAGAGTTGCTTAGTGCACACTTACATGAGAAACAGAAATCTTGGTAGTATGCACTTGTTCAAACAAGAGTACCAGGTGGGTTAATGACAAAGGCCTTGTAAATAAAAATAAAATGATCTACATGTGTAGATCATAATGACTTTAAAAAGTCATTATTTCCCTTTCTACTATCATTTATGAACTTGTGCATCTTTTGTTTTCAATCTTCAGAATTTATTTAAAACAGCAATTTAAAGAATTTTACAATGCAGACAATTATTCTATAATTTTCCTGTAGGCTCTGATCATGATAGTTAACAGTGGTTGTATGGCTTAAACCTGCATCTTCCAGAAAGGGTCACTGTGGTGAAATGATTGAAAGGATGGGATATCAGAGAGCAGAGAAACAAAAACAAAAACCAATCAAACCAAAAAAGGGCATAAAAACAAGCACAAATAACAACAAAAGTCACATACGCTTCCAATTCCTGTTTCATCTTCGTGAATTCCTCCTTTGTCATAGACCCTTCTCCTTCTCCAAGTTTCTGTAGTTTCTCCCTTGAGGCATCAAAATCAGGTCTTGGTGGTGCTGGAGGGATCTGTCACAGAATAAAATCACTAGTTTTGTTTTGACTGTGCCATGCAGCAGGAGGATCTTAGTTCCCGAAGAGAGATAGATCCCACGCCTCCCGCAGTGAAAGCACAAGCACAGAGTCTTAACCACCGGACCACCCGGGAAGTCCCCTAAACCACTAGTTTTTAAAGATTTTTATTTCTTTCAGTAGTCACACTACTGCCACTATAAAAGACTGCTGTCTCGTCGGTTCTCCCTTGAGCTGGCCCGCTGTTCTAACAGTGTCTCCCACTCTAATAAACTTTATTTCCACCCCCCCGAAAAAAAAACAGACTGCTGTCTGAGAGAGCTAACCACATCCGGAAAGAATGAGGAATATCCTAATTAAGGTTAGAGAAGTTGATTATGTCTATAAATTAAGTTTCTTGAGGTCCTTAACACCAAGGAAGATACAGAGCGCAGCACTATATTCTGGTATTAGATCAGTAGGACCCAAACTTTATGAAAAGGAGTTCGTCAAGGCTGCATATTGTCAGCCTGCTTATTTAACTTATATGCAGAGTACATCACGAGAAACACTGGGCTGGAGGAAGCACAAGCTGGAATCAAGCTGGGAGAAATATGAATAACTTCAGATATGCAGATGACACCACCCTTACGACAGAAAGTGAAGAACTAATGAGCCTCTTGATGAAAGTGAAAGAGGAGAGTGAAAAAGTTGGCTTAATGCTCAATTCAGAAAACCAAGATCATGGTATCCAGTCCCATCACTTCATGGCAAATAGATGGGGAAACAGTGGAAACAGTGCCTGACTTTCTTTTGGGGGGCTCCAAAATCACTGCAGATGGTGACTGCAGCCATGATATTAAAAGATGCTTACCCCTTGGAAGGAAAGTTATGACCAACCTAGATAGCATATTAAGAAGCAGAGACATTACTTTGTCAACAAAGGTCCGTCTAGTCAAGGCTATGGTTTTTCCAGTGGTCATGTATGGATGTGAGAGTTGACTGTGAAGAAAACTGAGCGCTGAAGAATTGATGCTTTTGAACTGTGGTGTTGGAGAAGACTCTTGAGAGTCCCTTGGACTGCAAGGAGATCCAACCAGTCCATTCTAAAGGAGAGCAGTCCTGGGTGTTCATTGGAAGGACTGATGTTGAAGCTGAAATTCCAATCCTTTGGCCACCTGACGCAAAGGGCTGACTCATTTGAAAAGACTCTGAGTCTGGGAAAGATTGAAGATGGGAGGAGAAGGGGATGACAGAGAATGAAATGGTTGGATGGCATCACCGACTCAATGGACATGGGTTTGGGTGGACTCCGGGAGTTGGTGATGGACAAGGAGGCCTGGCGTGCTGCGGTTCATGGGGTCGCAAAGAGTCGGACATGACTGAGCAACTGAACTGAACTGAACCTAAACTTTAGTCTGTAGACTCCTATGTGACAACCTAGAGCTCTCAAATGTATATGCACATTAAGCTCTAAGTAGACACTAATTAAATGTGCTGCAAATATGCATGCTATTTTTTTCCAAAGTGTGTTAACGGTATGACTGGAGTGTACCAGAGACAGAAAGCACTGACTTAACTACAAGAGAATAAGGCACAGACTAANAACTTTAGTCTGTAGACTCCTATGTGACAACCTAGAGCTCTCAAATGTATATGCACATTAAGCTCTAAGTAGACACTAATTAAATGTGCTGCAAATATGCATGCTATTTTTTTCCAAAGTGTGTTAACGGTATGACTGGAGTGTACCAGAGACAGAAAGCACTGACTTAACTACAAGAGAATAAGGCACAGACTAATGACTAACCTCTCCCCATTCCCCCACAGTGAGGGGGAAAGTAAGCACTTACTTTAAATAAAAACACAAGGTCTAAAAGAGACATATCACTCAACGGAATGATATAAGAAAAAAAATCTATCTTAGAGGAAGAGCCTGCAAGTAAGAACCGTGAAGGGGAAACGATGGAAGACAAAGATAGCTGCCGGGGTCCAGCCCCAGAGGGTCCAGGAAATTCGAAGCGTGGACGGCGTTGGCGTCTTGGAAGTGTTTATTTATTAATAGAAGATTAGATTAGGAAGAAATAGTGTAGTAGGAAAATTAAGTGGAGAAAAGAGACTGAATAACTTGGTTTACGTGGAAAGCCAATAAAACCTCAAGACAAGAGGTCTGCAACATCTACGTAGGCCACCGGCGTCCTTTTGAATATCGGGGGGTGCCCCACCTTGGGCACCCCCTCACGTGGAACTTAAAAGCCAGGACAAGTAAGTAGACATGGCGAGCCTCCACGCCCCAGATGGGAATTCAGCCAGAAATTAGAGTAAAGGGAGAGAGAGAAAGAGACACGGGGAAACCAGTCCTCCCAATGAGTGGCTCCGGCTCCTATTGTCCTTCAAGGCCTTTTATACCTTTTCTGATTGTATATAGAGATCAAGGGGTAATACAAATTTATGAGGTGTTAGCAGCCCAAACTCTTATCAAAAACCAGGTTTTTCTCTCTGCATACCTAGCTGTATACACAAGTCTTAGGTGATTTACATCATCTTCAGGCCAAAAGGGCCAATTAACATTTTATGGCTCTTTTCTGATAAGGGTTTGTTAACCAGAAGACTTATTTGTGTTAAAAGTGTTGTTCTTCCCAAAGTCTGGTGCCATTCCCAGAAAGCACTAAATAAAGTTACATTCTTACATAGCAATTTGTAACAAGAGGAGTACAGTGATTTATAACAAAGGAAAGGTAATTAACTCAAAAGTCTAGCATTGCTAACATCAAACCTACTATATATCTTTTCCCATATCCCGTTTAGATTGATTAACATCTTCCTGGGTGCCCAAAAGACAAAGAATAAGGAGGTCTGGCAGCTATCATTGAGTCAACAGTGAAATCCTGTCACCAATGGGATTTTTAGCCCTATAACTTTAAGATACTTCAAGCTTTGTGCCCCTTGCAGTTGGGGGCTGTAAGCAATTCACAAGCTGTAAAAAGGTTTGGGAAACTTAGGTAAATGAAAACATTTAAGTCAGAGGGTTGACAGAGGGGGTTGAATTGAAACACTCCTTTCAAATGCAGAAGACTAAAGCCCTGAGTTAACTTTTTCCAGAGAATGTCAGAATTAGAAAAAAGTACAATGTCAGGCAGAATTCTTATTTTCTAGGTACACGCTCAGGAAATGCCAGGGAGAAACTCCGAGACTCGAATCGTCCTTGCCCATCGAGTCTGCCACATGACAATGTCACGGGTGGAATCCTCACGCTGGCTCCTGGCAGCAGGCATATTTGGGTTTCCTTATTTTTGGGGGTGTAGATGCTCAGGGAAACTCAGGGGGAATCTCTGAAATCCGAATCGCCTTGCCCATCGGATTTCTGCCACGTGACCATTTCACGGGTGGGATTCCCACGCTGGCTCCCGGGAGATAGCAAATAAACAGAAGGAAAGGTAAGTAGGGGGAAGTTTAAACAGCAATGACCAGCAGAAAAGGATTATACCAAGGAAAGCAACAGGGAAGGAAGCACCAAGTACAGACTGGCACATATGCATTGCTGCCAACACACGACATCTACTATGCGCCAGGCGTGATGCTGAACGACCAGCAGATAAAGACAAATAAGACATGGTCTTGATCTTTGAGGAGTGTTCAGTCCATGAGAGAAAAAAGCAGTAAGAAAATAACACCACACAAGAAGATGATGGGGAAGAGGGTGGAAACAGGAGAGCTCCCAGGCTAGTAAACACATTGCCATGCTGGGAAAATGGAAGGCGGTACATCCTGGACACCCCAATATCTCATCCCATGCCTCTTTTCCACTGGGCTGTTCCTCAGCTGTATTCTTTATAAAAACTGGCAATTAACAACAACAAAACCACTGCCACGTGTGCACCAAACTGGAGTTGTAGAAAGAAAAAAAAAAAGCAAATAACTGAGAGTAAGGGCCACAGGGATAAAGATGGAATCAGTTCAGGATGATTTCAAGGAAATCAAATGAAACAGTTCCAGAAATCTGAGTGTGGTCCACAGCCGAGGCACACCGGGTGCATATTCACATTAGAAAACCTCTCAGGAGCCCCCCAACTCTAAACAGCTGTCTACCTAAGGGTTCAAGACCAATACGGTCTAAAACACCTCCTTAGTTATCATTCCCCAGGACAAGCCCATTTCAATTCTAATAAACAGTAAGAATTTAAATTTAAATGAGGGAGTGTTATATATCAATATCGCCACTCTCCCAAACAAGACAACTTGGGATAAAAGGTGGCAGTCAATTAAAATTACATCAGTTCACTAGAAGTGTTGAATAAAATTTCCATACATAATAAAGTATCCAAAAAGTTCCTAGAAAATAGGATTAAAATGGAACCTCAATACTTACAATGTAACCTGCATAGTCTTCATTTTCAATGAAGGAATCGTGAAGCCAGATAAATTCCTCATGTTGTCGAACAACAGAAAATTCGTTCTGTTTAAAATTTGGCAATGAACTCTGCAAAGACAGAGGTTTTCTCAAATAAAAATTAAGATCAGACTATAAAAGTTTCTATGAACATTTTTTATACCTTATTTTCTAAACTTAGTCTTTAATGAAAGATAATAAGCCACAGTGAATTATAAACTAAAATACAATTTCTAATTATGTTGAAAACCAAAATTCTAGTCACTGTACTATTACATATATAACAGCACAATAATTAAAATAACACAAATAAAAGAACCCCATTTACCTTTGTGTGAACAGTGAATTTTACTTTGTCTCTCTCACTCAGGGCATCAGAAATGTCCACCTGGAGAGCAGCATCACTCTGAAGATCTACATTTATTGCTTTAAGCTAGAAAAAAATAATACCTCAGTGACAATTCTATAGGTTTTTATGCAAATTCATTCTTCTTCTAGACAATAAGACAGTGCAAAAACAAAATGAAAACAGCGAATCTTAGATCTAACAAGTACACAAGTTCACTTAATCTATCTTCTGGGGGAGGTGCTTTGGGTATGTTATCTTAATCAATTTTCATTCTATACCATTCAACTATCCTTTGTATGAGTCAATGTTCTAACTATGATTTACTATAGTTTCACCCAAAAAGTAAACTAGTAAACTATTTTCCAAAAAGATGGTCCTTTACAAGTTCAATTGTCCTAAAATTAAGAAACATATCTACCTTTAAGAATAAGAAAAATAATAAAAAGAATAATGGCCAATCATTTAAATTTTATTGCTTATTTTAATGTAGGAATATATAATAAAATTAATAAGTTAAATGTATTATATATGCAAAATGCTAAGAAAAATGCTAACAAATTAACTCCTGTGATATGCATTAAATTTTACTCTATAGCTTTAGTGCATTAGAAGAATTGGGTATATTCCCTATTTAGTGCTTCCATTTACTCATCTACGAGAAGATGTCACTTATAATTCTAATCACAATTTTACTCATTCTTAAATATCACTCATTTTTCTTCCCTTTTAAACAGATTAACATTCTAACATCTTAGGGTAATTTGGAGATTTACAAAAGCAAATACACTAAAAGATAAAATCAAGTCCTAGCCAGATGCAAAGATACAAAATATTAAAAATCTAACTAGCTAGCCTGCTTCAAATACTTTAGTTGTAAAAGCAGGATTGCCTTTGGAAACTTACCTAATCATTAGTGTTTCAAATTTCAATTACGATGCAAATCGAAAAAAATGCCAGAAGCAAAACTGTTCACTTTATGATCTCAATTATATTTTTAAAAACTGCATACATAAAATTATTACATATAGGAAATACAACAAAATGTGAGTTGCAGTGGATTTTCTTCTATGTTCTTTTATTCTCCCAACTTTCCACAATATGCATGAATTTTATAAAATTGGAAAAAAGCTTTTAAGAAATCTTATGACTTATTACAAGATGAATTTTGTGAAGTTTCTCATTAAATAGAGTTGTTTATTAGCAATGAAAGTAAAATACTATTTCACTTTTGCACTACTGATTCTATATTGAGTAGACATGTTTTTAAAAAATAAATGCCATTACAATCTAACTTAACAGTCACAAAAGAAATGAATCATTATTTAAAATGCATACTATCTATGATGGCCTTTAACAAAAACTTTATTGGTAGCTTTAATAAGTTTATACTGGATTAAATTTCAATCAGCAATCATATTTTTAAGTTAACACTATAAACTTACATAAAAATGTTTTTAAATCACTATTGTACTCTGCTACATGTAGCCATTGTCTGATAAAAGAAATCTAAAGCCTATCCTGAATTACAAAGAAGTTTTCTTTTTCATTTTCCAATAACTTCATTGCTTCCACAATATTGGAAACATTAGAGAGTACTCTGTTCTTTGGTTTTCTTGCTTTTATTTAGTCTTATCAGGTCTTCAAACTGTTTCCTACCTATTCTCTAACCCCTTATCTTAATTCTAATTTAAGAAATCTGTTTCCTTATTTCTTTTTACTCATATTGAGGCCACTCTTAAGTTGTTTATTGTGGTTGGCTGAATTATAGCTCCCCCAAAGACATTCACATCCAAATCCCTGTGGATGTCGCCTTATATGGTTAAAAAAAAAAAAAAAAAAATGTGGAGTTTATCCTGGAATCCAGGAGGGCCCTAAATACAATTACATGTATCTTTATAAGAGGGAGATTTGACACAGACACAAAAAAGAGAAAGCAACTTAACTAAGGAGGCAGAGATTAGAGTGGTAAGGCCACAAGCCAAGGAGTACAGGCAGCCACGAGAAAGCTGGAAGAGACAAGTAACTAATTCTTCGCTAGAGCCTCAGGGAGCATGGCCCTGCCAACACCTTGATTTCAGCTCAGTGATATTGATTTCAGACTTCTGGCCTGCAGAATCATGAGAGAATAAAATTCTGTTGTATTAACCCATTAAGTTTGTGGAAACTTGTTACAGCAGCCCCAGGAAACTAATAAATTTATCTTACGGATTTTGGAATAACAATCTTGGCAGTTCTTCATTTATATTTTCACTGCCTGGTCTAGCATTTCTCAGACACACCTGGGTAAGACTCAACTTGGATGCTTATTAAAAAACACAGAATCCCATGTCTATCACAGACATATCAAAACCATTTTCAGAATAATCCTTAAAAACCATATGAGGGAACGCTAGTCTAGATTTTTCCAGACTGTCTTTACATTCTGTCAAAACTTTGTCTCAGTTGCTAATATTTTCTTTATAATGATTATATAAAACATTTTGCCAGACTTCATATCTCTAAGTACATTTTAACTTTCAGGTTTATTTTTTTAACCATTGCACTATTAATCTGGAAACACACCTTTCAGGATTTCTACATATGAACAGCTGTTATTTATTCTTCCAATTAAAGATTATTTCAAATTATTAACATATTTCTGTCTTCCATTTCAGTACCCTTTTATACCACATCATTTCCCTTTTTTTTGCTTTGTTTAGTCTGACAGTAAAACACTTGGCTTTTTAAAATTGCAATTCATCAATGAAGGTATTGTTTTTTAAAATTGCAACTCAACAATAAAAGTATTCCTATATACAAAAAGTATACCTGTATTATACATTCCTATACTCCTATATCTCACTTTTGGTCTTGTACTCTATTTTTTTTAGGTACAGATTACATATAATGAAATGGAGATTTTAAGGATATAATTTGATGAGTTTTAACAAATACATAGATTATACCCTTGTAATCATCACCATAATCAAGATATGGAGCATTTCCATCAGTCCCAGACGCTCCCTCCTTTGCTTTTACTCCTCTACTTCTTTCTAACCTTTCTATACATTCTCTTCTTGTATGCTTTACTAAAACATCCCAAATAATAGCTTTAATAGCTATTAATTCAATCTGCCATTTGCTTCTTTCATTCTTTTAACAACCGAGTTCTAGAACTGATCTCAGGAAAATGTACATGAATTACAAGTGTGGTCACAGAGGAACTGTACAAAAAAGATCTTCATGACCTGGATAATCACAATGATGTGATCACTCATCTAGAGCCAGACATCCTGGAATGTGAAGTTAAGTGGGCCTTAGAAAGCATCACTATGAACAAAGCTAGTGGAGGTGATGGAGTTCCAGTTGAGCTATTCCAAATCNAGGGAGGCCTGGTGTGCTGCAATTCATGGGGTTGCAAAGAGTCAGACACGACTGAGCGACTGAACTGAAGTGAACTGAACTCACAGCAAAATGCTGATGGTAAGATTCTGATTCTTCCTCTTTATATCCTACAGGAAGTTTAGCTAAATATCAGCAGAAGTATTCATTTGGATAGTGCATGTTCCTATGGTCAGTTCCCATATATACTTCAGACTTCAATTTTTTTTCCATTTCCTGGGCCTATGGAGAAGGATTATTTCGTCTGACCATGATATTTGTTTCACATACATAAGGGTTTGCCAGCCAATAAAGTCATCTCCCATATCAATAAAAAACTTTCACTGAAAGATAATCTAGATGGATAAACAACAAGGTCCCACTGTATNTTTTTCCATTTCCTGGGCCTATGGAGAAGGATTATTTCGTCTGACCATGATATTTGTTTCACATACATAAGGGTTTGCCAGCCAATAAAGTCATCTCCCATATCAATAAAAAACTTTCACTGAAAGATAATCTAGATGGATAAACAACAAGGTCCCACTGTATAGCACAGGGAACTGTATTCAATATCCTAGGTTAAGCCACAACGGGAAAGAATTAAAAAAAAAAAAAAAGTCTCTATGTGTATGGGCTTCCCTGATAGCTCAGTTGGTAAAGAATCCACCTGCAATGCAAGAGACCCCAGTTCAATTCCTGGGTCAGGAAGATCCGCTGGAGAAGGGATAGCTATCCACTCCAGTATTCTTGTGCTTCCCTTGTGGCTCAGCTGGTAAAGAATCCATCTGCAATGCAGGAAACCTGGGTTTGATCCCTGGGTTGGGAAGATCTCCTGGAGAAGGGAAAGGCTACCTACTCCAGTATTCTGGTCTGGAGAATTCCATGGACTGTATAGTCCATGGGGTCCCAAAGACTGGGACAGAACTGAGCTGTTTTCACTACTATATAACTGAGTCACTTTGCTGTATTGTAGGGGTTGACACACCGTAAATCAACTATACTTCAATTTTAAAAATTAGGTTAAAAAAGAAAGATAATCTGATATATTTCATCAACTCAGAATACATATTTTCCACATTTTAATGTATCTGAAATAAGGATGCCCTGTAATTGATGACAAATTAACAGTTTAGTTGGCTGTATTTTTTCCTTAGTGGTACATGTAAGAAAATGTATCTTCCAATCAAGAGCACCTTAGATTTAATAAAATATCATATTGTAAATTCAGTGGGTTTTTTTTTTTTCTTTCTTTTCTTGGCCCTGCTGTGCGGTTTGCAGGATCTTAGTTCCTCAACCAGGTATGGAACCCCAGTCCCTGCAGTGGAATCAGAGTCCTAACCTTGGACTGCAGGGAACTTCTGTAAATTTACTGTTAATTAGATACAATGTGCACTAACTTTCCTGGAGAAGGAAATGCAACCCACTTCAATATCTTTGCCTGGAAAACCCCATGAACAGAGGAGCCTGGCAGGCTATAATCCATGGGGTCACAAAGAGCCGGACACAACTGAGTGACCTCATACACACACACACACACAGATTTTGCAAGCAGAGTATCTTCTTGGTTTACAGAAAAATAAGTAATTTTAGGTAGCTTTTATTAAGGGGAGGAGTGAAGCAAACAACTGTGATTTATTAACATTTAACTTTGTGGAACTAGTCAGGTCAGTTTGAGGATATTCTAAATAGACTACATTCATCAGTTTAATCCTTATCTGGGTCAATAAACTTTGTACTTTCTTTTGTCAAAGACTTACTAGGTTAAACATTTGTGTCATGGTCAAGAGAAAGCCCAGGCAGACGAAATGGATTAAACAACATAAATACACTATCCTTAGAAATATAAAGACACCGCCCTACTGCTGATAGATTAATTCATGTATAATTAGTAAAGACGACATTCACTACTAGTTTAGTTCAGTGATGTGTTTACACATTAAAGTACCTACTTTATGACACTCCTAAAAAACTGTTTATCTTTTGTCAGAAAAGTAAATACATGTACAGAGATAGACTGACGGAAGGAGGAGGAAGAAGGAAGCAAAGTAACTGATTATTGCCACAGCTTCCCAACCAGTCTCTGGCTTCTGTCCTCTTGCCTCCTCAATCTATATTCCTTACAGGGCCACTAGTGTGATACCACTAAACTAGAACTCATTCCTCTGCTCAAAACCTAAGGGGTTCTCGCTTGGAGAAAAGCCTAGTCCTTACAGTGAGCCCCCAGGCCCCATTCTTCTGGCTCAAGGCAGCCCTGAAAGAAAGGCGCAAACCGTAATAGTGCTAAGAAACTATTTCTAGGGAATTAGAGTATAATCAGTGAAAAATCTCATGAGACAGACAGAAATTCTGTTAAATTCACTAGTTTAGGCCAAATTTTAAATCTATTTTACTCCTAGTTCAGTTAGGATTTAAAAAAAATTTTTTTAATTGATGTACAGTTGCTTTACAACTAGTTATAATTTTAGAGATGGTGAGGGACAGGGAGGCCTGATGTGCTTCAGTCCATGGGGTTGCAAAGAGCTGGACACAATTTAGCAACTGAACCACAACAAATAATTTTAGAAGTCCTGTAATGAATTATTTCCATTATTATACCCAGTATACTCAGCAGTCAAATCAATAGTTGATTATACATACATATACTTTCTGGAACCTAGATTTCCTTTCATCTACCATACCAAAAATAAGTCACTTGATGTCACTCCAATGCCTTTCTCACCGATCTTGTCAACTCTCACCGCTCTTTACCATACCTGACTTGCAAATTCCCACCTGGAGGATCAATTCAATCGACATTTTTTGCTTTCTGAGCTGACTGTGGCTAGAGAAAAGTCACAACTGCTTGTTGCACTTGTCCACTACAAATTACTGGTCTCCAAACTGCATTAAGATCCTTAAAATCATTCAACAGTCCTAGGCCGATCTGCTCAGCTCCCCTTCTGACTCCCTGAGCAACTACTCCAAACCTCTCCTGTCTCAAGCCTCAACCACATTTCCACCCCTATGCTCAATAAGTGACCCTACCTCCCACATCTCCAAGAAATAAACACTAGCAGCTGTTACCCCTTCAGACCCATCAATAAGCCTTTCCACAAATAGATTTGGATGGACTCAACAGCCTCTGCTTTCTCAGAAGACATGGTGTCCTACAGAGAGCTGAGCTCTCTGGCCACCTGAGCACGTAACCTTCCTGTCTGCTCCAGCACTGCTCTTCTAGTCAAATCAGCCCTGGTCTCACAAAACCTCCACACGGCGAGGACCTAATTTCCAAATCCAATACTTTGCAGTCTTTTTGACCTCTCTTCAGTATTTTGCCTTAATGATCATTCTGACCCTTTCCATTAAAACTCTCAGCTTCTGCAAACGCGTCTCATTTTCTTCCCGGCCATCTCAGCCCCATCAATTAGTCCATTTTCTCCCCTTGGCATGTGAATCTTTGTTTCCTCTGGGTATCTAGCCTTCGTAATTTCAGCCATTCTTGACTAATAATTCCTGAATTTATACCTTCAACTCACATCTCTTATTCTAAGTTTCCAATCATAATTTCAACTTACCAACTAGATATATCCCCCTGGATGTATTTGTTGTTTAGTGTTTATGTATTTATTTCTTAATATTTATTAAACAACTGAGTGCCTTCAGTGTGCCAACTACTGTCAAAGGTGCTAGGATGAAAAGACACAATCTTTGTCCTTTCAGATCTTGGTTTGTAATTTTGGGGGAAAGGGATGAGGTACTTCAAATCCAGCATATCTGAAAACCAAACCTATTATCTCCCTTCTAACTCTACTCTTCTCTCCTATATTCTTCATCTCCTTCTCCTCTGCCCAGTTCATGTATTTCTTAAGCCACTATGCCCTGTCCATTCTATCTCCTAGACATCTCTATGATGTCCTCTCCTTCATCCCTTCTCCCACTGCAGGGCCTTCATTCTACCTTTAACATTTCTCATCTGGACTGCCACAAAGGCCTGCTAACTGCTTTCTCTGCTTTCTGCCAGAAGGCAGCAATCCATCTTCCACACTGGAGTCATCTACAATGCTGTTTTCATCTGGGTATATGTCCTTCCCAGCTAAGAACCCTCAGAACTTCCCACTGGCTAGATTCTTTATCATTATGCACTTTATCTGTACTATTGCTATTTATTCCTGCTTCCAATGTAAGAGACCTGGGTTCGATCCCTGGGTTGGGAAGATTCCCTGGAGAAGGAAATGGCAACCTACTCCAGCACTCTTGGTTGAAAATCCCATGGACGGAGGAGCTTGGCACAAGCTACTATTCATGGGGTTGCAAAGAGTCGGGCATGACTGAGCAACTTCACTTCACTTCACTCCAGTAAGAACAAGCGCTGCAGGTGGAACCAAATGGCTTATCTACACATGTTATCTTCTCTGCTGACAAGCTCTCCCCTTCCCTGACAGCCTGCACAATTTCTGATCAACATTTATGGTTTAGCTCCTTTAGGAGACATCACCATAGTTAATGGGATTCTCTGGTGGCTCAGCGGTAAAGAATCCATCTGCAATGCAAGAGATGCAGGTTTGATCTCTGGGTCAGAAAGATCCCCTGGAGAAGGAACTGGCAAACCACACCAGTATTCCTGCCTGGAGACTCCCACGCACAGAGGAGTCGGGTGGGCTACAGTCTGTGGGGTCACGAAACAGTCAGACATGACAGCCCAGGACCCATAGCTAGATTTCCTCTGAGTTTGAATCTATTTCATGCTGGCTGTAGGAATCTGGGCAAGTTGCTTACTCTTTCTAAGCCTCACTTTTCCTTTCCAAAGTAGGAAGAACAGAAGCAGTTACTTCACAGGGATTTGAGAAGTGAGTTAATATATGGAAAGTCCCTGGCACGCTGCAGCAGCGTGTAGCTGTCGTTGCGTATTCACCCTCCTTGGTACTCCCTCAGCACTTCACCGTAAGTCTCATACTACACTGCCATGGTCCCAGGGCAGGAGCTTTCTCTTCCTCCTCTGCCAACATTCACCTTATCCTTTGCTAACAAAATCTATGTGACATTCTTATTTGAAATAACTATCAATAAATGTGGAATGTATTCAAGCTAAATGCTGAGGAGGTACAAAAGAAAATGTAGACATCTGGGCCAAGTCTTAAAAGATAAGCCAAATTTCACGTGGAAAAAAAAGAGGTGAAAGGAAAAAATCACTCCACAACACTGACAAGCATGCATATAATAGACATTAGAGAGGGCAGAGGTGCTTGAGCAATGACAGAGAGACTAGAATATGCCTACAGTGTGTGTGTTGGGGAGGGGATGTCTGCTGGGGCATCTTGAGAATGAAGTCAGCCAGAAAAGATGATGAATCGTATTCAGTGCTAGGATAAGGAGTTTAGATCTTACTGCCAAAAGAACTGGGTCCAAGTAAGTCCTTGTAACTACTGGTGCCGTATGATTCAATCATTTCAGTTAGGTAAACTAGCAGTCATGTGAAGTCCGGACTGGAAAACAGAAAGACCAACGATAGAGACCAATAACAGGTACTGCTACAAGCCAGGCAAGAGATGGCATGGACCTTAACTGGGATCATGTAAACAAAAGATGGGCTAAACAATATTTCTGAGGTGAAATTATCAGGCCTTGATGACTGTTCTGGTAGGGGGATGAAGGATATGATTCAGAGGTTTCTTGCCTGCAGGAATGGAAATGATATTAATGAAGATAAATACAGAGGGAGGAGCAAGGCGAGGAGTCCAGGAGAGGTGCAGTTCCTCCACCTGAAGTAATTCTGAAAACAATAAACATATTATTTAGAATTCAAATCAAATGCTAACAGAACTATGCCATCATGCTGGCACCTACTGCTCTATTTAACAAGGACATCAGAGCAAAATGCCTCTAGTTCAAAGGGCTCATTTGTTTACTAAATAATAAGTTACTGTCCTGCCTTTGGGAAAGAAAAAAATACCCTATTATGCCGAGGTATAACTGAAGAGATTAAATGTGACCAATATTTTCAATATTGTGTATTCTTAAAGTCTGCTTTTTATGTTTTCTCACAAAACAGTATTTCCTTAAAGCTTTAAGATTCTCTTCTGTCCCAAAGGTAATGAAAATTCAAGGCTGCTTATAAACGTTATTTAAAAATGCTGTCTTTAATTTTGCTTACTTGCTGCTTTGAATGAAGTGCTTACACTATTATTTTTGAATCTGTGATGTTCTCCTCTGTAATTTGTATCAAATAGGTATTTCATGCTTTCTCTTTATCAAGACTTTCTTAAAAGGCTGAACAAGACAATCTGAACGGAAAGTTCTACTAATCTATTTCTATCAAGACAAACAATATAAGGAAATTAACAGGCCTGCAATTTCTGTTCCTGAAATGAGGAAAGAGGAGGATAACTTTGTGTAGGCATAATCAAACTTCATGTGCAATGGAATCTTCTTGCTTGTTAACAAAGTAGTTTTCTTCCCTCCCCGTCTCAAGAGACTGATTTACTAGACAGTGGGCCCAGAACCTTTTGACTTTAGCTTTTCAAACACCCCAGGTGATTCTAATGCAAGTGTTTCAAGAAGACTTTGAGAAATATGTGCACTGGCTTTGATGTCAGCTACACGGTTCAAAGTCCACCTCTCCCACTCACTGACTATATGACTTCAGACTATTTATTTAGTTTCCCTGAGGTTCAGATTTCTCATCTGTAAAGGGGGGATACTAAAAGCTTCCCAAGAATGATGAGAAGATATAAGGGAACTGTGCTTATACAGTGCTAACACACTGTCTGGCTGTGGCTATTACTATGATTCACCTAGTCTCACAGGACAAAAATAAGGAAGAAGTGGACATGTAGACATATTCATCATGACATTCTAAATGCTTTCAAATTCATGGTGATGTTTGTTGGTTTTTTTCCCATTTTCATATTAAAATTTTCATCTGCAAGGTTCTGTAAGAACCTCCTGGTCACCCATGCCTTTCATCTCACCCTGCCTTTAATCTGTAATACATGAAAAGTTTCTGGACACATTACTTAAGAGGTTCCAGTTTGATAAGCAAATCTCATCAAAGGCATAAGGCTTGGAACACAAATATTCACCAGAAAATACTCCATTTTTCACATCAACATAAATACTCAAAATTAATACTTTTACTGAACATTAGTCAGGTTTTACAGGAGCGCAAATCCTGTTTGCTTTTCCTATTTTGTGTAAACAGAGAAATGTATTAACTCCTCATCTATAAAAGTATACTGCACCCTCTGCATCTTTCTTACCATGTTAAAGCTTTATAAAGGTCATCAGTTAATACTGACTACCGTATCTTTACTTAAAAAAAAAAGGAATAAAATCTTATACTTTATCATCTGCCAAAAACCGACTAACAGATGTCTCTCTCACATTATCAAAGATAAATAAGTAAAAGCAAAACAGAAAAATAAAGCTCACGCTGTTAGATGTGAAGGAACCAGAGAACGCTGCTGAGTTGCAATCATCATGTATCAGTATCCTTCAAGTGCTCACTTGTACAAGGCACTATAGAGATTACTACCCTTCAGCCAAGGTAAATGGGGCAGAGTGGAAGGGAGGAATCAAAGCTCTGAAGGCCCTTTCTGAAGGGAACTGCAGTTTGCCTCAAATCACCACCAAGGGCTCTCCGCAAGATGTGTCTTTTGGACAATAGGAAAAGTAAAGGTACAGTGGGCTACCAGCACTTTGCAAAATCTCGTAGGATACTGAAGAGATAAGATCCGGCGACTGTAAAATCCCTTGGAAAAGGATAATTTACAACAAGCCAGTACTACAACGTTTTAGAGAGGGAAAGAAGGGAGGGCGGAGACGGGTTCGAGGTCCCCAAGGGGTAATTCAGGGTGTGGGCAGGAAGGTCTGACAATGGGTTTCATAGCCCCCAACGTGGGGCAGGGGGCAGGGACTGTCTAGCTCCGGCTTCCCCCTCCACTTCCCCACCTGCACCCGGAGCGGGCGGGGAAGGAGGTCCACCGGAGGGTCGGAGCCGGGGCAGGGGTAGGGACGAGAGCGGCCGCCGGTCCCGGGAAATCAGAACCGTACGGCCCCAAGGGAGAAAGGGCTGCAGGAGGGCGGGGCGCGGTGCGGCGAGGAAACCGAAAGGAAGCCGGCGGGGAGCGGGTGCCGCGCGGCCGGGGACCCCCCTCCGGTAAGCCACCCCAGGGCCAAGGCGAGGGAGGGGGAGCTTCCGCGAGCCAGAAGGAACAGAACTTACTCCGCGGTCCTCCTCCGAGAGGAAGTCGGGGCCGTCGTCCAGGCCTTCCTGCGGGGTCGGCGGTGCCCAGCGCGCCGGGGGAGAGGATGGAACGGGGGAGACACAAAGGGAGACGTTAGTGCCCAGCCGGCGCGGCCCCCGCGCCCGCCCAGCGCCCGCTGCCCCCACCGCGCGCCCTGGGCTCGGCGCCGCGAACACCCACCATCATGGCTGCTCCGAGGCGAGGGCCAGCGCAGGCGCGCACCGCACCGCGGGCCGGAGAGAGCCGGCAGCAGCGGTGGCTGCAGGCGGGCGGGGCCTCGGAGCAGCTCCGCCCCGCCCCCGCCCCGCCCCTCCCTCCCAGACGCTGGGGGCCGGGGTCTGAGAGCGCGAAAGGACTCAGTCCCCTAGGCCCAAGGTCGTCGCAACCTAGGCCGAGAGTGGCTAGGCTCGGGCGCACCTGTCTGGAGACCGCTGGCGGCTGGCCGGTTCAGACCCAGGAAGGGCCGAAGGCCATCCGGGGAGCTGTCCAGTTCCCTTTCCCTGAGGGCTGTAGCGAAAACCAGGCAAGTGCCCTCCCGAGCCACGAGAAACCTTCTAGTCTTTGTATGGTGCCACACGATAATTAATCACAATTAATATTTTTCCCATAGATGCTGTGGGAGCCAAGGCCCTTTACACAGTCATCGGTCAGGGGCTGTAATAAAGCTTTTACTGCTGGCAAGGTAATAACTACCTCAGGGTGTGGTGCGCTAATAGTTGAGCACTATATAAATGAGCTGTACACATTACTAGAGTATTCCTTTTCTTTATACCAAGAACTGTCCCCAGGCCCACTCTACCTGTCCAGTTCTATAGCACCACACAGGTGTCCACAGGCACTTGAAACAAGACAAAACCATTCCTTACCCCCTGCCCCACTTCTGAAGTGCACACACATGTACAAACAAAAAAGCAATCCTACCTTTCCATTCAGTTTATGGCATCAGCATGTTCAGATGTTCAGGCCAGAAACCTCAAAAGTCCCATTCAAGTTCTTCCTTCCTCTCCCTCAGTCCTCACATCATTTAGTAACCAAATCCCATTACATCTATAGTTGATTATCTGCCATTACCTCTTAAACTGGTCTCATTCCTCCTTCCAACCCCCTTCCACAACACTTACCCTCAGCATCTCTTGTCTGGCCTGTTTTAAAAAACCATTTTTTAAAATTGAAGTAGAGCCCCTAGTGTATAGCATGGGCTTCCCTGGTAGCTCAGCTGGTCAAGAATCTGCCTGGCAATGCAGGAGACATGGGTTCATTCCCCGAGTTGGGAAGATCCCCTGGAGGAGGAAATGGCAACTTACTCCAGTATTCTTGCCTGGGAAATCCCATAGACAGAGGAACCTGGCAGGCTACAGTTCAGTTCAGTTCAGTCACTCAGTCGTGTCTGACTCTTTGCGACCCCATGGACTGCAGCACACCAGGTCTCCCTGTCCATCACCAACTCCCAGAGTTCACCCAAACTCATGTCCATAGAGTCGATGATGCCATCCAATCATCTCATCCTCTGTTGTCCCCTTCTCCTCTTGCCCTCAATCTTTCCCAGCATCAGGGTCTTTTCAAATGAGTCAGCTCTTTGCATCAGGTGGCCAAAGTATTGGGGCTTCAGCTTCAGCATCAGTCCTTCCAATGAATATTCAGGACTGATTTCCTTTGGGATGGACTGGTTGGATCTCCTTGCAGTCCAAGAGACTCTCAAGAGTCTTCTCCAACACCACAGCTCAAAAGCATCAATTTTTGGCGCTCAGCTTTCTTTATGGTCCAACTCTCACATCCATACATGACTACTGGCTAGAGTTCATGGGGTCACAAAGAGTAGCACACAACTGAGCGACTGAGCATGAGCGCATACTGCAAAATAGGTCCTTGTTGTTTATCTATTTTCTATAGATAACAATGTGTATATAGCAGTGTGTATATGTTAATACAAACACACACATATATATAGCAGTGTGTATATGTTAATCCCAAACTCCATATTTCTCTTTCCCCACCCTTGTCCGGCCCTTTGCCATAACTTCTCTTGCCATTCTATATATTTCTCATAATTTCTATATATTATATATTTTCTATATTCTATATATAAAATATTCTATATATTTCTCATAAGTTCTTTGCCATTCTATATATACTGCTGCCAGTTTTCCTCCTAAGACACAGATATTGGTGATTATGTTACTACCCTGTTCAGTAATCTTCCCAGGTTTCCGTTATGTGAACGTCCAGTCCAGCTCTTCAGCCTGTGGGTCCCTATTTTGCCAGGCCCTCCCATCCTATCCTATTAAATTGAAGCTCTCAAAACAGTAATGGGTTTTATTTTGCTTGAGTTTTTTTTTTCGGTCAGGTTCCATGGCTTGCAGGATTGACTCTGTTACCCTCTGCAGTGAAAGCACACAGTCCTAACCACTGGACTGCCAGGGAATTTCTACAAAACAATAATGTTAAAGTTCCAGACATTTTCATGAGAAATTGTAGGTTTCATTTTATATGTAAGGAGAATTGAGGCATAGAAAGATTTAAGTTCTTGGCCCAACAAAGGTTATTCTCCAACATGGGGGGGGGTGACTTTATTTTTTGTTTCTTGTTTCCAGTGCAATGTAATAACTACTAGGGTGATTTTTTCATTGGAAGTCATGAGGCATCACGTGGTGTCAGTGTAGTGTGATGAAATGCCAGGAGGAATGTCCCAGTAACTTGTTGCTGATAAAATGTGTCAATATTTCCCAATAATTGTTTTTGGTTTTAAGATAATGCCTGTAAGGTTACACTTCCTAGGTGAGACNATTGGAAGTCATGAGGCATCATGTGGTGTCAGTGTAGTGTGATGAAATGCCAGGAGGAATGTCCCAGTAACTTGTTGCTGATAAAATGTGTCAATATTTCCCAATAATTGTTTTTGGTTTTAAGATAATGCCTGTAAGGTTACACTTCCTAGGTGAGACAGAAGCAAGGAGCTACAACTAATGAACTCAGGATTTGTACACAACTGGTAGGAGGGTCAGGTGTGTCCTTGTGGACAAAGATCAAGAAGCGCCACATAGATGATTTCAAATGCTTCTGCATTAACCAAGGGTTTTAAATTTCAATATTTAAGCCAAGTCCAGGAACACTATACAGAAACACTGAAATTCTCAAATGCCAAAACTTTAAGATCACTAGTTCTGGAAAAAAAAAAAAAAAGGCAGGATTTAAGTTATGAGTAACTGGGACTTTCCTTGTGGTCCAGTGACTAGAAATCTGAGCTCCCAGTGCAGGGGGCCTGTGTTTGATTCCTGGTCAGGGAACTAGATCCCATATGCTGCAACTAAGAGTTCACATGCCACAACTAGGATTTGGTTCAGCCAAATAAAAATAAAATTTTAAAACCAGATATGAGTAACCAACTAAAATGATCAACAAAGACATATAGTAATTACTGTAGCTAAAATCAATAGCTGAAAACTCACATGAATAGAGAACCCAATCTTGAAATAGTAAAGTTGTTCATTAACATCTGAGCCTTCCTTTCTGAGCAAAGGTCTCAAGATATATTTTGTAAATGATAAAAACAAGGAGTTATAAGTAACTGATACAAAAAACTATCAGGAAGACAGTTATAAAAGTTCAGGAATATGAAAAGAAATTAAAGTAGAAGTTTACCTAACAGATTTTTCAACTACTTGTAAAATAAATCAAGAAGATATTAAAGCTAAACCCCTTTCCTAATACTTTTAACCAAGTAATTAATCTTCATCTTGTTTTGATAGATTTCTGTGAAATTACCTACTTTATATAAATTTAATGAGCTAATTATGTTGAATCACAATTTGATTACTTCACAAATTCAACAGGAAAGTAAAATGTTATGAATAGTTTCCCAGTGGTGTGCTTCAGAAGACATGCACTGGGGGACTTCCCTGGTGGTATAGTGGCTAAGACTCGATGCAGGGGGTACGGGTTGGATTCCTGGTCAGGAAATTAAGATCAAACATGCATGATGTAGCCAAAAAAAAAAAAAGACATGCATTAGAAGATTTTAAAGAAGAGTAAGATTTCAGAGAATAATGAGTGAGTTACTTTAAAATTCTGGAAATAGACTATTGGGGTTGAACATTTTTTGTCAAACAAAAGTCAAGTTTTGTTTTTTTTTTTTCCTAGAAGAAAAACTTTAAACATGAAATAGTAATTGTTTAAGTTAGATGAAGAAGGGGCTTCCCGGTGGCTCAGTCATAAAGAATCTGCCTATCAGTGCAGGGGACCTGGGTTCAATCCCACATGCCACAACTAAGACCCAGCACAGCCAAAAAATAAGTAAAGAAAAGAATAAATTTGAGAAAAAGAAGTTTACTATCTGTTTTCTTCTAAGAGTTTTATGGTCACAGGTCTTACATTTAAGTATTTAATCCATTTTGAGTTAATTTTTTATATAGTTCTTTTGCATGTGGCTATTTGGTTTTCCCAACACCATTTATTGAAGTACCAGATATTAATTGATGTGTTTTTTAAGGAGAAAGTTTAGAAAATAAACTGAAGATCGTCTCTTCACACGCATATATCTCGAAAAGTAGATTGTGATTGCCAAGCGCGGAGGGATGGGGAAATAGGGAATGATTGCTAAAAGGTATGTGGTTACATTTTTAGGTGATGACAATGTTCTAAAATTAGTGGTTTTGGTTACACAAGGTGAATATACTAAAAACCATGGAATCATACACTTTTAAAATGCTGAATTTTATGGTATGTGAATTATCTCTCAATTTAAAGAAGAAAGAAGTGATTTGAGGAATTTCTTTTTTAGGATCCTACACATGGTCTTTTTTTTTAAAGAATTATATTCCAAAAGGTCACAGAATTCTTTTGTGAAAAGAGAGCTGCATCTTTGCATAAAGGGAAGATGAGGACTGTTTACCAATCCCAGGCCTTGCTTGGAAAACCTGCTGCTTCCCTCCCGCTTTCATCTTTTGTTGTTGTTTAGTCGCTAAGTCATGTCTGACTCTCTGCATTCATCTCTTTAGGAGTAGCTTATCCCTTTGCTTAAGATCTAAGAGTACCTGGGCAAGAACCATTTTTCCAGCAAAGACTAGTGGGGTTAAACCCCAGGAATCCTGTGAACTGGCCTCAGCCTATGGCTATGTCATGGGAGTCTCAAGAAAGAAAATTTTCAGGAATCAGAAAACTCTCCGAGTTTCCCAAGCAAAAGGCCTAGAAATCCTTCCAAAAGGCTGAGCCCAAGGCCCTGCTCCTCCTTCTGTCTGTCTCTTCAGAAGTGTTGCTCGGCCCTAGCTGGCACAAGAGAATCCACACACATGAAGTTCTCCATTTTAGGAGTCAGTTTAAACACTGCACTCAGTAGGAAAAAAATGACAGGTCCAGGAACCCTTTGCTTAGTAGTGCTGAACTTTCCCTCTCATTATAGGGAATACAATCAGACTGTGTCTGGCCCAGAAAGGGGAGCTGCCCAGATTTTAGTCTGTGCCGGTAATGCAAGACCTCCCCTGCCCTCACAGCCAGAACTCACTTCCCTCCTCATCTGTGCCTCCCCAACCTTACCATCCTTCAAGATGGGCCCAGAAGTTGCCTCCACCACTGCCCCTACTTTACCTGGAATAGTTAGGAAAGAACATGGGCTTTGGGGACAGTCTCCTGTCCAAATCTTGGCTCTGTATCCTGTAACTGTGGGTGAAGAAAGTTATCTTTCTGAGACTGTTTCCTTGCTTTGTAATATGGCAATGCTTATGTAGACTCTGGAGTTAGATGGGCTGAGTGTAAATCTCACCTTTGCCATTTGATTATCATGGAGCCTCAAACACTTTTATAAACTTTTTTGGTTCTTTGGTTTCTTCATTAAAATGGGAATAATAGCACATACCTATCTTAAAGTGGTTGAAGAGGTTTAAAATAATCCTTATAAAGCACACAGAAGAGTACCTGGCTTACAGCAAAAGCTCAGATATTTGTTTTAATGCTATTGTTATCATCTGCTTAGAACTATCTGTCCACTCAAGAGATAGTGGGCCTCCAAAATCATGTTTCAGTCATGGACAGTAAATCCCTGGTCACTGGGCCAGAGAAGGATATCTGACTGAAGGTGGATGGGCCAATCAGATTCTTCTGGGTAAGGGTCTTAGAGACATGCAAAAACAGAGTTGGAAGCCCAGTCGTATTAATGGCAGGGCCTGTCAAAAGAGACAGGCACCCCAGAATACTGCTGAGGTTCCTAGAGCTGCTCTGACTCCAGTCCATTAAGATACCTTTGTATCCACTGAGATATTCCAGCTCTCTTTCAGTAACATCTCCTCCTTTGGTTAAGCTTTTGGTTACTTGTAAGGAAAGGAAGTCTCAATGAATACAAATATATGTAATTTTGTATTGTTAGTTAATACAAGTGTACATATAAATAAAATTTAATGTTTAAGAGCCATATTATTTGAGATTATGCCAACTGCTTTGATAGGTAAACCTAAAACTTCAATGGTGTAACCCTGTATGATTTACTGCTAACTTAGGCAAAATGTATTTGGCAGTGGTGGGGGTGTAGGGGAGCTATTTGAGAGTCTCAGCTACATGAAGATTGATATTCAGGAACGCAAGCTTCCAATCCTGGGGTTCTGCATCCCTTTTAAGACAGTCATGGTGGCCACAGGAATTCAGAGAATCTGTAGACTTGAATGGGAAAAAATTTACATCTCTATTTTCTCTAGCCTTTCCTGTAGGCAAAAAATCTCAGTACCCATGACTGCCATGGAGACAACTCACAGATATTTTCATGTTATACTACAGTTGTTACAGAATCTCAAAATAATGTNCTTTTAAGACAGTCATGGTGGCCACAGGAATTCAGAGAATCTGTAGACTTGAATGGGAAAAAATTTACATCTCTATTTTCTCTAGCCTTTCCTGTAGGCAAAAAATCTCAGTACCCATGACTGCCATGGAGACAACTCACAGATATTTTCATGTTATACTACAGTTGTTACAGAATCTCAAAATAATGTTTATGTTCACTACTATTTCAAAATCAAGGTAGCTACTAAATTTAGTTATGTAATGTGTTAAAAAAAAGAAAAAGCACATAAATTATTATATCACAGTTTTTAAAAACTCCAATACCTATATTTCAATGTGGTTTGTTTTCTTTATAATCCTGTTTTATGCATGTAAAACATTATTCTGGAATTCCACAAAATTCCTGACCAGTTCTCCTCAAAAGTACCTGTCAAAGTCATGAAAACCAGGGAAGACCAAGACATTGTCATAGACTGAAGGAAGCTGAGGAGACATAAACACTAGATGCCAGAACAAAAAAGGGATGTTAATGGAAAAACTGGTAAAATCGGAATAAATTCTGGAGTTTACTCAATAATATTGTACCAATGCTGGTTTTGGCAAATGTACTGCAGTAATGTAAGATGATGACGTCAGAGGAAACTAGAGCCGAGTGGACAGCATGTGGGAATTCTACTACTGCAATGGACTGAATGTTCATATCCCCCAGATCCATATCCTGAGCCCCACGGTGATGGTATTAGGAGGTGGGTTCTTCGGGAGGTGTCCCCGTGAATGGGATTAGCACCCTCATAAGGCATCCCACTCCAGTACTCTTGCCTGGAAAATCCCATGGACAGAGGAGCCTGGTAGGCTGCAGTCCATGGGGTCGCTGAGAGTTGGACACGACTCAGTGACTTCACATTCACTTTTCACTTTCCTGCATTGGAGAAGGAAATGGCAACCCACTCCAGTGTTCTTGCCTGGAGAATCCCAGGGATGGCAGAGCCTGGTGGGCTGTGGTCTATGGGGTCGCACAGAGTCAGACACGACTGAAGCGACTCAGCAGCAACAGCAGCAAACCAGGCCCTAGAGAGACCCCACACCCCTTCCCCCGTGTGAGGTTACAGTAGGTAGATGACTATCTTCCTATAGTAGGAAGCAGGCCCTTACCAGACACCAGATCTGCTGATGCCTTGATCTTGGACTTCCCACCCTCCAAAACTGTGAGAAATAAATTTCTGTTGTTTATAAGCCACTGGGTCTATCTTTTGTAATAGCCCAAATGGACTAAGATACTATCTCGGCCACTTCTCTGTAAATCTAAAATTATTCTAAAGTATAAAGTTTATGAAAAAAGAAAAAGGTTCTGAGAAGGAACGCAGGCATCCATGGTACAAAATAAATAGGAAAGCCTGCCCAAGAGGCTCCGATGTTATTAAACAAGGGCCGAGAAAGCACCAGGATCAAATAGGAAGCTTTGGTGGCCCAGGCCTGGTAACAGGAACATCTCCTCTGCCCACATTCAGTCACGTGGCCCCTCCCAAGGCAAGGCGTCTGGGAAATGACAGTAACCTCTGGGCTGAGTGGCAACAACTCCATGCTTTGGAAGGGCGTGTGACTCAGAAAGCCAGCTGCCACTGGAGTTCAAGCAGTGGAGTCACAGACTTCCTGTCTACCAGTCAAGATTCTAACAGGAAACAGATGTCACACTCCTTAAGAGATTCAAAAGGGGTGCATTTACAAAGTGAAAAAGTTCAAGGTTGAGGGTGGGGATAAGGCAGGACTAGGGCCAGCAGAAACCAAGCCAGCATAAGTCCCCAGAGGACTTAAATCTTCAGGACAGGAATAAGTCCACCATAGCAATAGCACAGTAAGGAGTCCTTAATGGATCCTCAACAAATAGTATTAACTAAATTGCAATAAACTGGAATTTAAAAGCTGGGAAATATATATAGAATGGTCTCCAAGATATATTATGGGAATTCTTAACTGATAGCTGCACATGATATGAAATTAAAAGATAAAAAAGTAAGGAAAAAAAGCTGGGAAATACATTATAGAGTAAGGCTGATGATGAGCAAAAAAAAAAAAGGTTAAAGAATGACTCCTTCAGGTGCAAAGAACTGAGTCAGAACTGTACTTGAGTACTTACTCTGTCATTTCTTAGTGAAATGGGACTTGTTTTTTTATAAATATTATAACACTAACTATAAATACATCCTGAAATTGTGTTCCCTAGCTTTCCACCTCTGACTTGAGTCTAGAGGGTGACTGCCCCGGGGGAAGAAAGTGTGGTCCCTTGCTCTCATTTGCAAGAGAAAGTAGTTATAACATAGAGCACCCACAACAGCTGAAACAAGATATATTTATTTAATTTTATGGCTGCACAGTGGGTGGGATCTTAGTTCCATGACCAGAGACTGAACTCCTGCTCCCTGCAGTGGAAACTCAAAGTCTTAACCACTGGACCACCAGGGAATTCCCTGACGATATGCTTGCCTGTTCCTAAGACTTCGCCATGGGGCTGGAGTGGAGAGGGAGAGAGTATCACCAGTTCCTTTTAGCCTTGATGGAGAGAAAGGGAATCGAGAAGAGAAGAGGGCATGGACAGCTACAGGGGTCTTGATTTCCTCTCTGCCGACTTTAGGTCTGGAAAGCATGGGGCATCAGATGCACAGGGCCTACGCTAATGTAGGGAGATGTTCTTGCTCAGTTTTAGGGCTGAGAGGGCTGCCCCCTTGTGAATCTAGCAGTTCAGCCCCACCAGGCAGAGAGAAGTTGTGAGTTTTTTTCTTTTGGGATATGATTGAGGCCCAGAGTTTCCCCACCCCTCAGCCCTTCCTCCAAGTCAGAAGACAGCTGAGTTGGGTGCCAGCAAGTCTTCCACGGGCAAGGCACCTAGCAGATACTGGCATTTCGTATGTCAGCTATGAGGACTCAGACAGTACCTTGAAAGTTCTATACAACCTTCTCCATGCTTAAAGATCCTGGAGCAGGACACATGATACCTTAGTGTCTCCACCCGCAATCACACACATCCTGGCGTGACTTCCATCTGGGCCTCCTCAGAAGCAGAGAGTTGGGCCAAACAACCTCTTGAGTTTTCTTTTTGCTCGCTGACTCAGAAAAGGTACTGAATTATTTACTCTTTTAAGTTCTCAGTTCAGTTCAGTTCAGTTCAGTCGCTCAGTCATGTCCAACTCTGCGACCCCATGAATCACAGGACACCAGGCCTCCCTGTCCGTCACCAACTCCCGGAGTTCACTCAGACTCATGTCCGTCGAGTCAGTGATGCCATCCAGCCATCTCATCCTCTGTCATCCCCTTCTCCTCCTGCCCCCAATCCCTCCCAGCATCAGAGTCTTTTCCAATGAGTCAACTCTTCGCATGAGGTGGCCAAAGTACTGGAGTTTCAGCTTTAGCATCATTCCTTCCAAAAAATCCCAGGGCTGATCTCTTTCAGAATGGACTGGTTGGATCTCCTTGCAGTCCAAGGGACTCTCAAGAGTCTTCTCCAACACCACAGTTCAAAAGCATCAATTCTTCAGTGCTCAGCCTTCTTCACAGTCCAACTCTCACATCCATACCTGACTTCTGGAAAAACCATAGCCTTGACTAGACGGACCTTAGTCGGCAAAGTAATGTCTCTGCTTTTGAATATGCTATCTAGGTTGGTCATAACTTTTCTTCCAAGGAGTAACCGTCTTTTAATTTCATGGCTGCAGTCACCATCTGCAGTGATTTTGGAGCCCCCAAAAATAAAGTCTGACACTGTTTCCACTGTTTCCCCATCTACTTCCCATGAAGTGATGGGACCGGATGCCACGATCTTCATTTTCTGAATGTGCTTTTATATTCTACAACCACATTTTTAGTCACTTCTCTGACCTTGCTATTTACACAATTTCCTTTGCCTTGCTTGCAATTTATAAAAAGCAAAGTCAGAACATGTTTATCATCATTTTAAAGGCATCTTGGAAACATACACTAATTTCTGAATCATTAAAGGTATTTCTTTTGCCCTCTTGTATTTGACTGAATGGAGATGTATAAACTTGGTATGGGAGGATCCCAGAAATTCAGGTGAAAACCACCATTGCCCCTGATAGGATTCACTGCGAGACTGAGGCTGCAGTCATTGTAATGGTCTGATATGAGGCAGGAATGTGGTGCTCTTTGGGCACTAAAAGATATTCAGTTTGACTGGCTGGATCCATGGTTTGGAAGCTTTCATGAAAGGCTGAAAGATATTCACCAAACCCTCTTTTTTTCCCCAGCCATTCAAGGAGGTTACATTCCGGGGACCCCATCAACATTGGAGTGACTGACTGACTAAGTTGAATGAGCTGTGAGTGAAAATGGTGTGCAAATGTCTGCCCCTGAAAAACCTCTTATGCAATTATATCATTTTTCTATTACTTCTGCAACAAATTACCACAAACTTAGTCACTTAACACAAATTTATTCTCATTTCTAGAGGCCATTCCTCCCAAATAAGTTTTACTAGCTAAAGTCAGGGTGTTAGCAGGACTCATTTATTCTGGAGGCTCTAGTGAGGAATCCATCTCTGGATTTTTTAGCTCCTGGAGGCCACCCACTGCATTATTGATCCCTTGCTTATATCACTCTGAAATCTCTGATCTTTACATCTGCTTCTTTCTCCTTTGACCTTCTTGCCTCCCTCTAAAATGAGGACCCTGCTGCTGCTGCTAAGAGGTTACATTTAGGGTGCACCCAGATAAGCCAGTGGGAGAAGAAAATGGCAGTGTTCTTGCCTAAAGAATCTCATGGACAGAGGAGCCTGGCAGGCTGCTGTCCATAGCATTGCACAGAGCCGGACATGACAGAAGCAACTTAGCATGCATGCATACATTGGAGAAGGTAATGGCAACCCACTGCAGTATTTGCCTGGAGAGTCCCAGGGACAGAGGAGCCTGGTGGGCTGCCATCTATGGGGTGGCACAGAGTCGGACACAACTGAAGTGACTTAGCTGCAGCAGCAGCAGATAATCCAGGATAATTTCCCCAATTTAAAAGCCTTACTGTATCTGTAAAGTCCCTTTTGCAGTGTAAGATAACATTCACAGATATTAGAGATGAGAATGTGGACATCCTTAGGGGCCATTACTCAGCCTACCACAGTGATCCTACACACTTTGTCTCTCTTTCCATATCTTTGAGCTGAAAGGAGAGAATGATAAAGCCCAAAGAGATGAACGAACCACACAACAGGAGACTGGGTTACTGCATTACTGGGTAGGCAGAGTTTCCCTGCCTACCACACAAGATAGACTGTGAAATAAGGGAGAAAACTCAGTTCAATTCAGTCACTCAGTTTTATCTGACTCTTTGCAACCCCATGGACTGCAGCACGCAGGCCTCCCTGTCCATCACCAACTCCCAGAGTTTACTCAAACTCATGTCCATCAAGTCAGTGATGCCANTGACTGCTGAGTTTTGCGTGTGTGTGTGTGTGTGTGTGTGTGTGATGAAAATAAAAAATTATGAACTCCCAAATCGCCGTCTTCAGTTCAGTTCCGTCGCTCAGTCATGTCCAACTGTTTGCGACCCCATGAACTGCAGCACCCCAGGCCTCCCTGTCCATCACCAACTCCCAGAGTTCACTCAAACTCACGTCCATCGAGTTGGTGATAGCCGTCTTGATATTACACAAGTAATTTTTTTTTATTAAATCCAATATTCTTGCATCAGTGCTCCCCAGTTACTCAAATTTGTCTTTGAATTATTTTTATGATACAGGATTCCCAGAGATAACTTACACATGATTATCAGGATTTCATAATCCTGAACACTTGCCTGAATCCACATTCATTGCCTGAACCTAAGTCCAATGCAGATGTATTTCTGTGCCAGCCTTTAATTAACCTGTAAAAACACTGATTCACTCCAAGCAGTTTGGAAGGGCAACAAAGCATGCTCTTTTTTCACCTTTTATAAACAGTGCACATATAGGATTATAACTTCCCCACGAACATGCAGATTAAACTAGAATTTCACCAGAAATCAACATGTGCTTTAGATGCACCAAAGTTCCTCTGGAATTGGGAGGAAAACTAATTTTGCCAAAGATCTAGCATAGGTCAGGCACTTGCTAGGTGTTTCCTGGCCATTAGCTTCATTTCGGACTCCTATTGTCGAGCCCACCTTACAGCTGGGGAAACAAAGATGCTCAAAGACATCCAGCTAGCTAGTGGCAGGGGGAGAAGCAAACCCAGATGTTTCTGGCCCTGGAAGCCTTTTCACTGGGGGACTCTGGTTGTGTTCAACCACTCTGCCACAAATTTCCCTGGCACTTTCAGGGACTATATTTCACAGGGAGGTTCACTTTCAGTGATTCCTGGTTGTTTGTATTTAGGAATTTGCCTGTTGGCTGAATATGCCGTCTGTTATGAAATTGCCCCCAAACCAGGGTAATAAAGGTTTTAAAAAAAAAAGAAAACAAAGAAAGAACTTTTTTTTGTAGGGGCTGACTGTTGGGAGAGGGGGGTTGGGGTTGGTGTTGGGCAAGGGCAGTGAAGGGAGACTTGTTTTTCACTCTGTTATTTCTGTAATGTTTGAATATTTTATGATTTGAACATATTCATGCAGTACTTTTTGCAGTATTTTTTGCAGTATTTTTAATAGAGAAGGGAAAAAAAGAACCTTTCCAGGAAAATGTGAAAAAACAATGTAGAAGGGGCCACAATGCAATGTATGTTCTCTTTTTATGATATATTTATAGTAATTTGAATATAAAGACCTCTTTTGAGAGAGGGAGAAAGAGGACCAAAGTTTCATTATATGGCTATTCTCTTCTCTTCATCCCTCACACCCTACACTCAGAAACACAAACAAAAGCCTCTTATTGTTTCCCCTGACGGAACAACGATGACTAAGTGAATAAATCATCCAGTCACCAAAACTTCATTCCCAGTCATTTGACACCATTTAGGGAATACTATGTTGGAAATGTGCAGCTGTTCGAATCCCCATCAGCACCACCCCTTCAGATGAGCAGATCCGAGGAACAGGAAAGAAGTAGTCAATACAACAGTTTCTAAATGAAAGGTGGATGTTCCATGTCAACAATCACGCTCTTAATTTGAAGGTGAAAAGGGTGAAAACATGTTTCTTTCTCCCTTTCTTCCCAACTGCAGCACAGATTATTTTCACACTAAATTGGAGGAAGTAAGGTTACATATTTTTACAGTTAAATTTACAGTCTGTTAAATTCATTCACAGTCCTACAAACAACTTTAAAGTAAGGTTTGTGCCAGGAAACTGAAGTACAATGGGGTTAAATTTTAGACTCGGAGAGGGTTGAATAACCTCTCCCTGGTGATTCAGTATCTGCAGAGCGGAGAAACTCGACAACAGGAACAGAGTCAGGACACTTCCCTCTCTTCTATTACTCATACTGCTTTGCAACCTTATTAAAGCTGGTGCATTGTGGAAGCCCTATTTATTCTAGTTATTCTGGCACAAATTTCCTTGTTAGGTAGCAAGAGCACCTCAAACCTCTTTCCAACATTTAGTAGTGAGTATCCTACTTTCTCTTGTTCTCCCCCACTTGAAAAACCTGGAATGCTTCTGTATTCAGCAGTGCCTCCTGTGTGGGGCACATTTTGTCCATATATATTAGTAAATACACTCACGTGTCTATATACATATGTATTGCACATACACGTATATACTTGTGTGTATGTTATATGTTTTAAGAAACTGCCTACAGAGCAGACTTTCCTTTCACCTGCCATTACTGGTTTTCTCTCTAATCCTTTTAAAATCATTGAGTTGATAGGTTTGTTCTTCACAATTTTTCAAGGTAATCATATGCATAAGATCTAGCCAACAAGCTGAATGGATTTGCTATAATCACTGCGACTATGTTCACCTATTTGATATCTTTATTCTTTTGGTTCTCAAGACTTCTTGGCAAATATCCTTTTCAGATAACTTCTTAATTCATTAATTTAAGGTGGCCTCTTATTTTTCATAATACAAAAATTTATTGTTTTACGTAGCAAGAAAGAAGCCCAGAGGTGGGGCGGCTTAGGAGTTGCTTAGCTCAGTGGACCAATGTTGTCAGGGACAGATTCTTTCCACTGTTCCCTGGCCACCCCAACTGAATTGGCCTTCGTCCTCCCACGTGTCCCTTCACGGCCTCATCGGCAGCTTCTCTTCCTGATGATCATTCTGGGTTCTTTCTCCGGTTGTCCTTACCTGAAGGAGTTCTGCCTCAGGAGATCTGAAGATCTGGGATTTTGCACCTCTAGCCTGCCCTCTACCTCCCCCCTCCAGAAGGTTACCTGATCTGACTCCAGCTGGCATAGGTCTGGGTCCCAAGGCCCCTCTTCTAGAGAACTAATTTGAATTTAAAACCATGCGCAGCTCAGGGGTGGGATTCATTGTTTCTTCCTCATTACCTGGGCACCCCCCACTCTCCCCACCCTCGGTTCTTCTGGGTCTCCAGTGTGCTTTGCTGTTTCTCTGGCCTGGTAGTCTTCCAGGGTTTAGAAAGATCTGTCCCCTAGGAAAGTCACCATCCTGTGGTTCCCCCTCACTCCTCTGTGACTCTCTTCACCTTCCCTAGGGAGAGAGTCAGGTTCCTAACTCCAGTCATGGCCTGCTGGTCTTGTCACCTTCCTGTTCTGTCAGTTCTTTGACTTGAACATGCCCCAAACGGAATGCCCCATTCCTTTTCCACCCAGACTTGTCATCATATAGCTTCTGTTAACATTTATCATTCTATTTCAATATGGTTTAAAGCTAAGACCTGAAAAATAGTGAGATTATATTCAGTACAAGTCACTGTTTCAAGAAGTACATAGGCCAAAAGTGAAGGTGACAAATTTCTGCATTTAGTCATGAGGCCCACTGCTGTAAATAAAAATTAAGAGGAAAACAATAGTTCTAGGTCCAAAGGGGAAAGGTTTTTAGATTTCAAAGTGAATGGATGACAATTAAATTCAATGTGTGGTCTTTTTTCCTTTTTATTCTTTTTGATATCTAGATTAAAAGAAAAAAAACCTACAAAGGATATTGTTGGGACAAATGAAAATAATATGGACTGTGTATCAGATTCTACTAGTGCATTACCATTAAATTTCCTGAGTGAGAGTCTTATTCCATGTAGGAGGAATGTCCTTGTTCTTAGGAAATACATGCTAACATATTTTGGGATGAAGTGTCAGTGTCTATAATTAACTCTAAATGGTTCAGCCAGAAATTAAAAATTAAAAGGAGAGAAAGCAAATGGGGAAATTCAATTGACGAATCTAAATGAACAGTATATGGTGTTCATTGTACTATTTGTAATTTTTCTGTTTGCAATTTGTTTGAAATTTTCAAAATAAAAATCTGAGGAAAAGCTGTGACTGGTGGAGAAAACCATCCTTCTGATTCAAGGCCTCTGTGTGTCTATGTGTGTGTGTGTATGTGTGTAGGGTGCATCAAGGTTTAAGTTTAGATTTAGAAAAGTTGGAAGGTATAATCACTCAAGAAACAGAGGTGATCATTATCTATTTAAAACCAATAAAGTTTGAACTGTTTTAACGGTTGAAGGGCTGCTTAGCAATGCTGCTTCCCGAAGGCAGGGGTTGCGTCAGTCTGCTCTCTGAAGGCCTCTACAACCTGGCAGACAGCTCTGTTAGCTGGATGTGAGCCCCATGAAGGAACTGGGCTGCGTATCTCCCTGCAGTAGCCGTGCTCAAATACAGGCCTGGCTGCCTGGTTCTGTCCCACGGACTGGGTCCCCATGGGAGGTGGGAAGTAATACATTGATCCTGTCAGTTGTCAGACTCTGTTCCAGGCTCTCATGGATATCATTTCTTTTTATCTGCACAACTTTCTAGTAGGGTAGGAACCATCATTCCCAGCTACAAATGAGAAAATGAAGCTCATGCATGATTAAGTTTTAGCCTAAAGCTATAAAATTGGGTAAGTGGAAGNCATTGATCCTGTCAGTTGTCAGACTCTGTTCCAGGCTCTCATGGATATCATTTCTTTTTATCTGCACAACTTTCTAGTAGGGTAGGAACCATCATTCCCAGCTACAAATGAGAAAATGAAGCTCATGCATGATTAAGTTTTAGCCTAAAGCTATAAAATTGGGTAAGTGGAAGGGCTGAGATTCCAGTCGGGTCTTTCCACTAGAGATAAACCTAATAGCTTCTACTAAAGTTGGTTTCCCTGACTACACGCTATTCCAATTAGAACAAGATGCATGAATTTTGTGTAGCTTACAAATTATCAACTTGGTTGTGGAGCCAATCTGTCAACTTACCAGGGAGAAACTGAGGTCATGTCAGTTTGCCTATCAGGTAGAGCTGTCCACTATATTGCTGACACAAGCTGAGTCCAGCAGTTTGGCTAAATCATTACCTGCTTGTGAATAGCTCTGAGGGACTCTGTTGCAGCAGCTGCACTTAGTATAGAAATTCATTTACCTCTCTTTAGGTTGGCAACGTTAAGAGTTTTGTTTTTTACTTTTTAGAAAGTGACCCAGGAATTAACTTCTGAATTTCAATGGTCTTTCTTCCTACAGCTGATTCTCCAGGGCCAGTAATCCTTCACTTTTTCAATGTTCCAAGTATGACTTTAAACTTTTTTTTCGTTTTGAAAATACTATTGAAAGTAGATATGAGTATTATTTTCATTTTTTTCTTTCCAGAAGAAAGGTTTTATAATTTTAAAAGTGATATTTTTATCAGATCCAAATCTATAACAAGAGCTGCTAATTATTAATATGGCATAAAGAGGTCTAAGAGGTTTGTGTTTTAGGTATTCCTCTGAGGGGAGAATGTTGTCCAGGTCACTCAGCTAATAGGTGGCAAAGACAGAGCTGGAACTGGCACTCAGATCAGGCTAACACCAAAGTCCATGTTCTTAATTACAGTGGCTCCTAATTATAAAAACATATGTGTTATTATCAACACATTTGAAAAATACAGGAAGTCTAAGGAAGTAAATCCTCCTGAAATTCTGTCCACTAAAATAAATCACCAATAACATTGTCTTCAACTTATTTCTCTGCTTATATCTTATGCATACATAATATTTTGATATATTGGCTTAAGTATTAAGTGAAAAGCATGAAACAAAACTACACTTAATAATTCTACTTTTGAAAAATATGTGGAAAAGGTAAATAAATAGGACTCTTATGCCACATTAATTTTTAAATTTAACAGTATATAATGAATGCTTCCCAGTATCATTAAATATCACTCAGAAACATGATTTTTTTGAGAAACATGATTTTTTAAAGCCTACATATTTCATTGTGTAAGTTTTCTGTATTTTAGCCTTTATATTGATCTTTTTTATCATAAAACTGTGAGAAATATATACATAAATTTTTGTTCTATTCTTATGAATGATCAAATATATACTGAGCTCCTACTGTGTGCCAGCTACTGTGCTCAATACAAGAGAGACAAAGGTGAACAAAGGAAGCACGGTTCCATTCTTTGGGGAGTTAGCAACCTAGCAGGGGAGATTTAATAAACATTAAACCACTGATCACATACAGATTGTAAATATATTCCGTGATAAAAAGGAAAGGTGCACACCACCAGAAAGACCTGCCCTAGTGTGGGGGGGATCATGGAAGTTCTCTCCATAGAAGTAACATTGGGCTTGAGATCTGAGTGAAAGGTAGGCACTAGTTGAGCAAGGAAGCTGGACAAGAGCATTCTAGGCAGTGGGAACAGTGGATGCAACGTCCCTGTGACAGGAAGCAGCACGGGGCATTGGAGGAACAGTGGAGGAGGGGGTACAATCATGATGCTAGGTTAGGAAATCTCTTTCCTTTCATAAAGAACCAATTTTTCCAATCTTGGTTTAATTTAAAATTTAGGAGCTGATTTCCACATATTTGTGAATTTCCTAAATTTCTTTCCATTACTAATTTCTAATTCTACTCCATTGTGATCAGAGAATATATTTTGTTTAAATCCTCTGATTCAAACTAGGAAAGTGAAGATAATTTTTTGTTTCGTTTCTGTTTAATCTTTCATGACTTGGGTGGCACATGGTGCCAGTGAATAGTAGGACCAAAGTATCACCCCACGCTGGTTATAGGGGAAAACACAGCTCTGCAATGAGAAGGATCAGGCTGTGATCTATCGTACAACTGCACTGATCAATCTTGGTCTCAGTATTGGTGGGGCAACCAGATATTGTGTGGACCTGACACGATATAGCACATCCCAAGGAAATAATCATAGTGATAAGGTAGGAATATTTTTCAGGACATACAGAGGTTCTTCAACAAATCAATGGCACTAAAAAAAAGTGTTGGAGACTATGCTAGATTATAAGAGACTTATGAAGAATAAAACCAAATACAATATGTGGATTTTGTTGGATTGTGGTTTGAACACACCAGCTGTAAATGACATTTTGGGGGAAATTGGGGAAATTCTAATGTAGATCAGGTATTAGAATATATTAAGAAACTGCTAATTTTGTTAGGTGTGATAAAGGTCTCTGGTATACAGCCAGGGCTCAGAATCTCAGGTTCGGGCTCAGTGAGACTTGGGCCCCAGACCTAGGTGTTCACAAGATCAAGAATAACAATACATAAAAATTCCAGTAAGTCCCATGGATTTTTGGGAAGCATGTGAATTTCACTGGATTGAAAACTGTTCTGAAGTCCCCAAGGAGCCAATATTATGATCAATTCTTCGGAATAAGTCAGTAATGAGTAGAGTCATGTGTTACCAATTTTCACCTGATATATGTCACTGTCCAGGAAGAAAGTAACCCTTCCTGTTGGTATCTTTGGTAAAACTTAAGTTTTGGTCAGTTCTCTCTCCTAACTCCTTCCTCATGTCCATGCATGACATGTAGGGATGTGAAAAAACTTATTTGCTTTTTATAGGTTTGTTTGTACATCACATGAGCTGAAGTTCATGCTACCTTAGAAAAAGTTGTGATGGTTTGAGTTGTCTGTTTTGTTTCTCTTAATTTAACTATTAATAGTATCCATCACCTAATAAAGGCAACCACAAATTAATCACCATGGTTTGGATGGCCACCCACCTAATTCCACTGACTTTGGTCCAGAAATACTATAGAAAGTAAGGTTCTTGAATCTCTATTTAAATCTCACTTCTCTTATCTTGATGTAGAGCTTGCAGCCCCAGATTCTACACAGTGTTTCTAAGCACTGGGAAAAAGAAGAAATTCACGTTTATTGAGAAGCCATTATTGGCCAGGCATTATAATAACTACTTAATCTATTTTACTCATTTAATTGAAAATTAATATAAAGTAGTAGTTAAGAAGACTGACTCTAAAAAAATGAAATCTGAGAGAGAAAAAGAGGGAGGAAGAGAGCAAGTAAGGATGTAAAATCAGTAAAATATTAACAATTATTGAATCTAAATGGAGGGTGTATAGGTACTCTGTACTATATTCTTTCAACTTTTGAAATTTTTCACAATAAAAAGGAATATCCTTAAATAGATAAACATAGTCATCATATGACCTAGCATATGACTGCTAGATACATAACCAAGAAAAATGAAAGCCTGACTTTGCACACAAGAATACTTGTGCACAAATGCTCACAGCCCCATTACTCCTGATAGGCAAACAGTGAAAATAACCCAAAATTTGATGGATGGACAGATAAAAGGGGTATATCCATACAATGGCATATTATTTGGCAATAAAGAGGAATGAAGTTCTGATATATGCAACAGCATGGATACATTTTGAAAGGATTATGTTAAGTAAAATAAGCCAATTATAAAGAAAAACACATATTTTATTATTGTATTTATATAAAATGTTTAGAAAACGCAAAACTATAGAAATATGAAATAGATTAGTAGCTGCCAAGAGCTTTATAAGAAACTATAAAGCTCTTAGAGAAAAACATTGACAGAATACTCGAAGACATAAATCAAAGCAAGATCCCCTATGACCCACCTCCTAAAGTAATGGAAATAAAAACAAAAATAAACAAGTGGGACCTAATTAAACTTGAAAGCTTTTGCACAGTAAAGGAAACTGTAAGCAAGGTGAAAAGGCAAACCTCAGAATGGTAGAAAATAATAGCAAATGAAACAACTGACAATCTCCAAAATATACAAGCAGCTCATACAACTATGCAAGCAAAAATAAACAATCAAAAAGTGGGAAAAAGACCTAAACAGACATTTCCTCAAAGAAGACATACAAATGGCTAACAAACACACGAAAAGATGCTCAACACTGCTCATTATTAGAGAAATGCAAATCAAAACTACAATGAGATAATTACCTCACACCAGTCAGAATGGCTATCATCAGAAAGTCTACCAACAATAAATGTTGAAGAGGGTGTGGAGAAAAGGGAACCCTCTTGCTCTGCTAGTGGGAATGTAAATTGATACAGCTACTATGGAAGACAGTATGGATATTCCTTAAAAAACTAGGAATAAAACCACCATATGACCCAGCAACCCACTACAAGGCATATGCCTGGAGGAAACCAAAATTGAAAAAGACCACATGTACCCCAGTGTTCACTGCAGCACTATATACAATAGCTAGAACATGGAAGCAACTTAGCTGTCCATCGACAGATGGATGGATGAGGAAGCTGTAGTACATGTATACAATGGAATATTACTCAGCCATAAAAAGGAACACATGTGAGTCAGTTCTAATGAAGTGGATGAACCTACAGCCTATTATACAGAGAGAAGTAAGTCAGAAAGAGAAAGAAAAATCTCGTATATTAATGCTTATATATGGAATCTAGAAAGATGGTACTGATTAAATTATTTGCAGGGCAGCGATGGAGACATAGACTATAAATAATAGACTTGTGGACCCAATGTGATGGGGGTGGGGGGGAAGAGGTGGGAAGGGTGGGATGTATGGCGAGAACAACAGGGAAAGTTTGCTGTATGACTCAGGGAGCTCAAAGAGGGACTCTGACAACCTAGAGAGGTGGAATGGGGAGGGAGATGGGAGGGAAGTTCAGGAGAGAAGGGACATGTGTGTGCCTGTGACTCATTCATCTTAATGTTAGGCAGAAAACAACAAAATTCTGTAAGGCAATTATCCTTTATTTTAAAAAATTTTTTAAAATTCATCTTTGTTTCATTAAAAAAAAAAAAAAAACTGCCTGAGTTTGGATCCTGTTTCTGCTGCTTTGTTATGCGACCTTGGACAAGTTATTTAACCTCTAAGCAACTGTGTCTGTAGAGAAGTAGCAGCACCACTGCTAGCCTTGTTTGAGGGCATGATCTATGAGAAAATCTATGTGAAGTGCCCAAAGTAAATGCTCAATATTAGCTATTATTACTATTCTTGATAATCCAACAACCCTAGAAGTTGGCACTAATCCCATTTTTCAGATCAGAACTCTGAGGACCAAAAAGGTCAACAGTTTGCCTATGGTCATGAATCGAATAGAAAGTAGAGTGGGCATTCTGACGACACATGACTGCAAAAGCCAGGCTTTTCCACCATGTAATTGTGCCTGCCAGAGTGGAGATATCTTTAGTGGTATAATATACATTTAAAGAAAGTGCTGTAAGAATCATGTAACTCATGAAAATCAATATGCTGAAAGAAACCCACATAATTTTGACATAATTTTTATGCCAAAGTGGTATAATTTAATATTTCCCAAACTTCTCTACTCCTGCTTTATTGACTATACAAAAATCTTTGACTGTGTGGATCACAACAAACTGTGGAAAATTCTTAAGAAATGGGAATACCAGACCACCTTACCTGTCTCCTGAGAAACCTGTATGTGGGTCAAGAAGCAACAGTAAGAACCTTACATGGAACGATTGGTTGAAAATTGCAAAAGGAGTACAACAAGGCTGTATATTGTCACACTGCTTATTTAACTTAATAGGTGGTTCTTTGGCTCAGACGGGTAAAGCGTCTGCCTGCATTGCAGGAGACTCGGGTTCGATCCCTGGGTCAGGAAGATATCCTAGAGAAGGCAATGGCAACCCACTCCAGTTCTCCTACCTGGAAAATTCCATGGACTGAGGAGCGTGGTAGGCTACAGTCCATGGGGTTGCAAAGAGTCGGACACGACTGAGCGACTTCACTTTCACTTTTTAATTTAACTTATATACAGAGTACATCATGTGAAATGCTGGGCTGAATGACTCAGAAGTTGGAATCAAGACTGCCAGAAGAAATATCAACCACCTCAGATATGCAGATGATACCACTCTAATGACAGAAAGTGAAGAGGAACTAAAGAGCCTCTTGATGAAGGTGAAAGAGGAGAGTGGAAAAGCTGGCTTAAAATTCAACATTCAAAAAACTAAGATCATGGCATCTGGTCCCACCACTTTATGGCAAAGAGAAGGGGAAGCAGCAGAAGCAGTGACAGTTTAGTTTCTTGGGCTCCAAAATCACTGCAGATGATAATTGCAGCCATGAAATTAAAACACGCTTGCTCCTTGGAAAGCTATGACAAACCTAGACAGCATGTTAAGAAGCAGAGACATTACTCTGCTGACAAACATCCATTATAGTCAAAGTTATGGTTTTTTTTTATTAGTCATCTATGGATGTGGGAGTTGGACCATAAAGAAGANTCAGAAGTTGGAATCAAGACTGCCAGAAGAAATATCAACCACCTCAGATATGCAGATGATACCACTCTAATGACAGAAAGTGAAGAGGAACTAAAGAGCCTCTTGATGAAGGTGAAAGAGGAGAGTGGAAAAGCTGGCTTAAAATTCAACATTCAAAAAACTAAGATCATGGCATCTGGTCCCACCACTTTATGGCAAAGAGAAGGGGAAGCAGCAGAAGCAGTGACAGTTTAGTTTCTTGGGCTCCAAAATCACTGCAGATGATAATTGCAGCCATGAAATTAAAACACGCTTGCTCCTTGGAAAGCTATGACAAACCTAGACAGCATGTTAAGAAGCAGAGACATTACTCTGCTGACAAACATCCATTATAGTCAAAGTTATGGTTTTTTTTTATTAGTCATCTATGGATGTGGGAGTTGGACCATAAAGAAGATTGAGCATCAAAGAATTGATACTTTCAAATTGTGGTGATGGAGAAGACTCCTGAGAGTCCCTTGGACTGCAAGGAGATCAAACCTGTCAATCCTAAAGGAAATAAACCCTGAATATTCATTGCAGAGATGCTGAAGCTCCAATACTTCAACCACCTGATGTGAAGAACTGACTCATCGGAAAAGACCCTGATGCTGGGAAATACTGAAGGCAAAACGAGAAGAGGGTGGCAGAGAATGAGGTGGTTTGATAGTATCACTGACTCAATGGACATGAATTGAGCAAACTCCAGGAGATGAGTGAAGGACACGGAAGCCTGGTGTACTGCAGTTCATGGGGTTGCAAAGAGTTGGAGATGAGTTAGTGACTAAACACATAAAACTTCTCTAGCTTGATCTGATATAAAGAGGTGCAATAAGATCACAATTTGTCTTTGTGAGAAATATGCAGACTTTCCTTTTATTCATGGGGTGTTTCTGAGTGGTACTGGGGTATTTTTATGGCCAGGTTAATCGAATTAATAATGTATTATCTAAGCACAGCACTGAACACTTCCCACCTGTTATGGCTATTGACATATTTCTTCTCTTCCCTCCTCAGCCAAGCTCTTTTAGAGATGTTAAGGATTTTAAATGTAGAATATACTCAGTAAATTGTTTCTGAATTAATAAATGAACAAACACATGCAAGCCACACCCTTTGGCAGTCATTGGCTCTAATGTGGCAATAGATTTTCCTAGAGATTGAGAACTTCATACTAAGGACCAGATGGAGAACAAGATTTACAGCTAAAGAGTCAAGGTCCTCTTCATCCCAGAAATGGCTAAAAAGTCAAAATAATTATTTTTAAGTTGTAAATTCAACTACCACTTATTTCCAAAAAGTACTAAAAGTTCTCATTTAATCACTTCCCCCTCTACTCCACTCACAAAACCAAACATACATACACAGGCTAGGATCCTTAAATCTGTTAAATAATGCCTGATTAAGGTTGACAGTCTAGTAAAGGATGAATCTGAGTGGCATGAGTGACTCACACTATGGAAAGCCTTCCAGCTATCATAGGAAACAAGTCCGAGTGAGCACTTAAATACACAAGTCTAGCCTACTACACCAATTAGGCCCAAGTTTTATACTTCCCCACAGAGACATTATATACCTGGCACATGTGTACCTGGCACATGTGTGCCTGGCACGTATGACACATTCAGCAGTAAAAGTCTGCTGGCTGAAGGACAGAAATTGTCCCTTTTTCTTTGGTTCCTATTCATATTGTCCATATTTTAGATTAGAATTGTCATTTGTTTCAGGTACAAATTTGAGTTCTGCTGTGTTGGCCATAGGCACTGCTGTAGATGAGAAAACAAGAGGTTTGAAAATCATTCCTATCAAAGAGGAAAGTGAAGAGATTTATGGAAAACCAGAGTCCTTCATACTAGATGATACTCTTAGGATTTAACTTGCTGCTCAATTCAGTTCTTATTCTGTGGTCATGGTATGGCCCCAAACCTGTCTAGTTTTTTGTTAATGTATGCCCATGAAGAGGAAATAAGAGGCAAATCAAGAGGAAAACCCAATTCCAATTTTAAAAACAAGAAACAAAATTCCTCAAAGCACAAGTCAGTGATGTCATCTTTGAAAAGAGAGGGCAACGATTTAATGCACTCAAAGACTGTGAAGACTATGGGTCTCCCTGGTAATTCCCTGACAAAACAAATATCCAGAGATTAAAGAGGCAGGATGTGCTACTGTAAAACCTGGAAACACATGACCACTAAGATCCTCCACAGTTCATATGAAATTTTTTTTCAACATCCTTTTAATTTTTATTTTTTGGTCACATCATGTGGCTTATGGGATTTTAGTTCTCTGACCAGGGATCGAAGCCTGGTCCTCAGCTGTGAGAGTACAGAGTCGCAACCATTGGACTGCCAGGGTATTCCCAACAACCTTTCAAAATAAATGCTTTCTATGTACCAGGGAACTATTTTCAGTGTTGGAGATTCAAATTAGGGGCTGAAAAGAATGTGAGGCATGAAGAACATGAAGAGAGAGTTGTAAGAAATAATATTGGTAGAGACCTTCTTTCAACCCTTTAAAGGCCCCATAGATCACTGGCTAATCTCCCTCTTCCTTGAAAGAAGCTTCAAGGAAAGCTTCTTGAAAGAATAATCTGTACGTATACTATGCTTTCCAGGTGGTTCAGTGGTAAAGAATTTGCCTGGCAAGCAGGAGACACAAGAGACATGGGTTCACCCAGGGTCGAGAAGATTCCCTGAGGAAATGTTAACCCACTCCAGTAATCTTGCCTGGACAATCCCATGGACAGCAGAGCCTGGTGGGCTACTGTCCAAGGGGGTTGGAAGAGTTGAATATGACTGAGCATGCACGGGAGAGATACTACTGTATGGAATTAATAAGCATTTAGAAGCTTGTACAGCAATGTGACAAGGCCATGCCACCCAAGCCTGTCATTGATGGACCTGTCTTGTGTAAAAGTCTGGACCACTTTGGTTGCCATCCATCCCTTAGGGTAGCTTACATCTGGTACAACCAGCATGCTAGTTGTGTGTGGCAGGACTGCCATGAGTCCACAACAGGTTAGAAATGAGGCACTGTGCTTCACACAGACTTTTGAAAATCACGGGTATATATGACACTGTCTCCACATCATTTCTCATTGAGTCTTCAAGCCCTTTCAATATGGCATCTGCCCTCTTCACTCTGCTGAAAATGATGTAGGAAAGGTTACTCACCTCAATAGCCAGGTTCAGTGAATTCTCTCATCATCTATGACATCTCCGCAGCACTGATACCCTTTGCTTCTTGAACCTAGCAGAAATGTTCTCCTCTTATCCCTAGGACAACTCCTTCTCTGTCTTCTTTCCAGGCAACTCTTCTTCTGCCTATTGTTCCTCATCTTGGGCTACACTCAAACATACTACTGCTAGGCAACCTTACTGATGTCCCATACCTTCCAACCATATACTGTTGACTTCTAAATCTTTATCAACTTGATCATATATACTAATGTATGAGAATGTTTACAAAATAAGTTTTAAGTTAAAAAAAAAACAAGAATCAAGTTTTTTGTTTATAACTGTCTTCAAAATTATATATTTAGTTCCAGAAACCATTTTTATTTAAAATGAAATTTTATATGAAATTCTAACATATAAAGCAAAATAAAAGCAGTTTCCTTGAAATGAAGGTGACCCCTATTCATTCAGTCTTTTACTTTCTGGGGCTTCTCAGTAATCACTCAAGTGCAGGATTTCTTAACTAGAGATCTTTGGACCCTGAAGGGATCCATGGAAGAATTCAGAGGACCCATTAAGACTTCATTTTTAACTAACCATTATTTGAAATCTACCAGTTCCTTCAATTTTAAACTTAGGCCACACCATAGTAGGATAAACATTCATCACCAATAGAAATCACAGACTCATACAAGTCATATCATGTGGTTGTAAATACCTCGAAGTATCATTTACCTTCATCAGGACATACTATGGTAGCTATTACTGACAGAGATATTGTTGTACAATGTGTTAAGCAAAAGCATATATGTGAAGGTATCACTTTTGATTGACACAAAAAAGTATCCTATTAGGGAGTTCCCGGCTCTGTGAGAACCTAGACAGGCTGGATGGTGGGGGGTGGGGGTAGGGGAANAGAGAGCAGCCCACCAGGCTCCCCCGTCCCTGGGATTCTCCAGGCAAGGACACTGGAGTGGGTTGCCATTTCCTTCTCCAATGCAGGAAACTGAAAAGTGAAAGGGAAGTCGCCCAGTCGTGTCTGACTCCCAGCGACCCCATGGACTGCAGCCTTCCAGGCTCCCCCGTCCATGGGACTTTCCAGGCAAGAGTACTGGAGTGGGGTGCCATTGCCTTCTCCGACCGGTACACTATAACCATAAAGCATTTTTCTTTATCAGGTAGATAAAAACAAAACTAAAATAAAGAGGCAAGTGTGTATATATGTATATTTTTTAACAGAATTTTCAAGCACTTTAAATATACTGTACTAAATAGACAAAAGAATATACTTCATATAGCTCCTTCCCATACAGATTTTTATAGCAGCTGGTGAAATCTTTATCTTTCGCTTCCTTTTATTTCTTCTCTTTCCTCTCTCAGGAGGGAAGCACTGTTAAATTAACTTCATATAATTCTAACGGAGTAATTACTCAAAGTGTACATATTACTCAATATGTAAAGGCATTGAAGATGGTAAATCAACAATTCTATTTTTTACTTCTAAAACTTAGTTAAATCTTAGGAAAAAACCCAGATACATTCTAAAGCCTAAATATATTTCAAAATAGGAAAATGATTAACACCAGTTTTGCTAGCTCATCCCCCTTTTCTCTTTGAAATGAGACTTTTTGAAATGAAAACTATACTTGTATACATCCCTTCATAACACATTTATCAACAAGCAGTAATGAGTTAAGGAACCTACCTTGAACCATAGCTATTTTACACACAAAAGGCTTAAATATTAATTTAATCTTCACATACAATTATTTTCTACCTATTTCATAAAGTATACTTCTTCGTATCTTATTTCTTATGTGGTACAGCAGAACTTTATGATTTCTAGAACAAATACTCTATCACTTTTACATTTTATAAAACTGGCAAATTATGCCAATTTGGGAACTGTCTTTCTTTTTAGCTGGTGATTTAGTTTACAGCTAATTAAAAAAGGGCCCCATCAGCTCACAGGAACACATAAAAGGTTTTGGGCCACATGCCCAGGAATTCTGTGATTCACTCAGTAACTATCATCTTCCCAAAGGAAATATTTAAAATTCCACTATTAGGAATACATAAAATAAGAAAAAAAGTGCTACTACAAAACATAATTAACATAGATGCTTTTTCATTTCTGTGAGAAAATTACACATTTGAAAAAAATCTGTGCCAAATTTTTGTTATGCCAAATAAAGTACCAAAATGTTATATATGCATAATCAAATTAGTGGACAGAAAAGAGTAAATGAGAAGTATCTACAAGTCTAGATGAAGAGTAATCAAAGCTACTTGCAAGTGAACATGTCTAGGGTACATGTAAGAAAGGTCTAACAAACAAAAAAATTCAATTGGCATTTTATAAAGATTTAGCAAATGTTTGTTCTCAGATCCTATTATTGTTTCATAATCCAGAAAAGCTGGATCAAGAATAAACCTCCTCTCTCTTAATAATGGGAACAAATTCTTTTTGTATGTCTTTAATGACAAAAGTACAATCAAAAGCAAATATAACTTCTCTAATTAATGGTATTTTAGATACCTCATTGGAATACAGTAATGTTTCCTTTAACAACAGCTCAGATCTCATACAAACCTTACTGATAAAAAAATGAAATAAAACCAAAACCCAGACAACTTTCTCTGAACAGTCAAAACGAATGTTAGAAGGCTCCTGTGCTCCATCAGGCATTCTGCTCTCAAGCCCTCACTCTTGAGTCTACTGGGTTCCTTCTACACCAAGTCTAACAAACTTAGCTTTCCAAGTCCACATGAGATGAAAAGCAACAGTAAGAGAAGCTGCTATTGGCAAAGCATACTGAAAAGAGCAAAATGCAGTATCTGAGAGCCTAAAAGTATGAAAATCAAAAGAAAAAAAAGGTATATAAAGCCAGAATCAACCCTTTTGAGGTTAATTACTTAACAGAAATCATATTCTTCAGGAGACTCCCAAGTTAGTATGCTAGTACATATAACTGAAATGATGATGACCTTGAGTCGTCAATAGTTTCTATTTAACTATCATGTTGCTATTAGCCTACTTTTCAATGGAGGAACACATCTGATTTGCTTTGGACTGTACCAGTTTAAGGTTGTTGTCTATAGGCATAATTATTTTTAGCTCTCCCTTTCAGTCTCAACAAGAATGGTTTGGACTAAATTTTAGGGTCATCCTACTGAATGCTTATTACATGCAGGAACTATTCCAACGGCTTTCATTTATCCTCACAGTACTATGAGATGAGGTATAATTATTACCCCTTTTTCAGATGAACTAAAGGCTCTGAGAGGTTAAGTGATTTTCCTAAGATCATTCAATTAGGAAGTATTAAAGGTCTATGTGTGAAGAACCCAGACAGTCTGATACCAAAGTCCTAGTATTTAACCATTATAATATACTGTACTATTTCTTAAAAAGATGAGTAGAGGAACAGAGGGAGGAAAATATCCAACATTTTGGATAAGGACTGAGAGGTATCAGCTTTCTAGAAAATGTGTCTATACAATCCTTATGGTTTTCAAAAAACTTATGATACTGAAACATCCAAGAAAATATTTGAAGTGTAAAAGTATTTTCAGATCTTTATGAGTATGGGCTTTCTTAGAAAACAAATAGTCCAAGAATGTTTTTTAAATATTCTGAGATGCTTTAAAGACATACTAAATAATTAGTTATGTTCTGCTCAAAAAGTCAGATTATTCCATCTTTTAAAAAAGAAAATTAGTAACTCACTGTATGTTACAATATGAACGCAGACTGAAAAGTGTACTGGACTGGAATCCATTTTGCTACTCAACAGCTTGGATGTCCCTTAACCTCTCCAAACGTCAGTCTCTTCACATGCAGCAGAGAAATACAGTTTAGCTTGTTAAAAGGACCTAAGGAGATCAAACGGATTTCAAGTGCCTTGAGAACTAAGAAGCACTACCTAAACTTCTAGTATTAATTAATAAACAGTCATAGATTTTCAACAACCTGGATCATACATTTATGCCAAGTATTCCAAAACAAGAATATCTCTTTATTTACTCTTTACTTCAAAGTCTGGGGAAAAGAAGCTAGTCTCTCACTGATCACATGTGAAAAAGAAAATTACACTAAAAACATTAACAGCAGTCATGAACAACTCGGGGGCGACACTTTATACTTCATTCTGTGAAACAGTTGTAATTTATCAGCTAATCAGTCCTTGAAGAACTTGAGGATCAAATAGTTACAACAGAGGTTCAAAGGCTTACAATAAATCTTATTTTTAACACGGTTCCTAACTATATATATTTAAGAGTGAAGCTTAAATAATTATATTTACATAGTATTTTCCTGTCTTCCAAAAAGTATTTCCATATTTGATCCTCAGCAACCAGGTATGGTAGACAGAGATCATCATTCTTACGAAGAAACTGAGGCTCAGAGAAATTAATTTGCACAACTGCTTTTTGACAGGAAATTGAAGTAGGATGACTCCTGATCTACATGGAAAGAAAGCAATTATTTGGATATTCTAGAGAAAAACAGAAACCTCAAACTTCCTTATTGGCTGAGATGAGAGACACAGAACATTTGTCAATTCATGCTGCTTCAAAAGCAATATTCATTGGAGCCTGTCTGCACATCTCTAGTAGGTTTAATGTTCATAGAAAAATGAATATTCATGCTTGTTTGCGATCTCAAACTATTATTAAAGAACTAAAGTAGATTATTTTTCCATGGCAAACCTAAGGAAAAGTGTTTCAATGATTACCAATGATTATCATAGTGTTTCTATGATTACCATTGCTAAGATTATTCTTTAACAAGGAAAAATAATTTTCTCCTAGAACTCATTTGCTGGATTCCATAAATTAGCTGTTACAAAGAATCCATATCAGAGAAATTCAAACCTAATAAGAGGCTTTTCTTACAGTATCAGAAAGGCACATTAAATACACAATGTTGGCCACATTATTTTTGATAATGATGGAAAACAACAGCTGATAGCCAGTTTGAGACAAATGCCAACTGTTCCCATTTGTCTGAAAAATGTCAAAATTAATTGCAACAACACTTTGTTTTGAAAGAATATTGTTATCTATTGAGAAAGTATATCAACTAAAATCCTAAAAAACAGACTAAAGATAATGGTGCCTCTCTGATTTGAAATATTAGTTTAAAAAAATTTTAGTGTCCCAAAGTGTAAGTAAACACATCTCAACACCTTTACATAGTTTCATATATTTTATTTTTTAAACACTTATAATTTTGCAAGCTAGCAGTAAAATATTGTCCTTGATATTTTACTAATTAGCACCGTATACCTTTTAAAGCTAACTGGAACATTGTTTCAAATGTAAATGATTGTAAAGGAGAATGATCATTTCAAATGCCAAATTAGTCTCAAGTAACATAAGAACCATTAATAATCATTATTTTTGGCTTTATGCACAAAGATGTATTTCAAAGATGAACTTAATTATTAGTATCAGTTCTGCCAATCTAACAAATCAAAGTACCACAGTTTAAAGCAATATTTAACCTCTGAAATTATTATATAATTAAAGAGGTACGTAAGAAAAGTTGAGAAATCAGCTATAAAAACACAAGAGACTGCACAACTTTAGAGTACCTTATTTTTCAGAATGAGGAAAATAATGAAAAATTTCATGGTACAAGTATCAGTTACACATATGGTTTAGTATATGTCAGTATTCTCATGCTTTACTTATATGAGTTTGGCCTTACCAAAAAGCCATCAAAACGTCCAGAATAATTCACAGGGACAGCTGGAAGCCTGAAATAAAATTGCTCAGTGCAAAAGATCCCAAGCCATTCATATAATTTTAAATGGAAACCTAGACATTTACGTCCTATTTTTGTTTTCATCTGAAAAACCTTTTGAAAACATGGGGAAAAAAACTAATTAAACTCAAATTACTTCCAGACGTTAGAAAAAGAAGGGATTTTTCAGTTCCCGTTTTCTAATAAAAGCATTCTTCAGAGCTATGGGGTTAAATTCTAAGCTACAATCCACTGCTTACTAGCATGCCTGTTTTGCATACCAGTAGAATCAAGTCCAGTTTTGCCATTTGTGGGTAACTATGACAAGATACAAAAGCATGTGTTTGCCATAAATAGCTCTGGCTAACAGCAAACTGCTCACACTGAACAGATCAAATTCTCTATAAGGAGAGCCGCCTGGACCACAGCCAAATTCCACTACTAATCTTTAAGACTGCTATATAAACTTTTTTTTAATTTGTGAAATATATTAAGAAATAGTAGCTGAAATTAAAGTTCCTAACAGGAGAAGTACTATTAAACTTTTGAAGGACACCATTTTATAAATTATTTTCATTATGACCAAATAGGCAATAAGAGCTTCCTGTTTCTTCTACTGGTCAACTACTTAGAAATGTAAACGTGAATTAAAAAAATAACTATGCTAATTTATTCAGAGAACTAATCAGATACTGAAGAGTATTTATGTCAAAGTGCAAAAGATAATTCCTGATCACCATATTAATACATAAGGAAATAAATAAGGCTTATAAAAGTATACCTCTGTAATATTTTATATTAGCTTTAGGATAGAATATTTTTTAAACCAAATAAAATCAACAAACTGGAAAATATCATGCAAGAATGTTGTACAAAAAAATTCTTAAATGACCAGTGCAGAGATTAATAATAGCTGTTTAGCCTAGGAGTTGCTTCACATGGTATTTTGCAAAACATCCAAGGAAAACAAGGCAACCGTTCTGTAATATGCCACAATTTTTATTGCAACGTGGCCATTTTTGTGAGGGTGGGGAGTTTGATCTCAAAAACAATGTTCCACTTAAGGCTCTTTTATACAGAAATTGCCATCATGACTGATACTCAAAATATCTTTAGTGTTGCAACACTTACATGGTAAACATAAAACTCCTACATGTATTCAGTAGTGTACACTCAATGGGGAAAAAAAGGGATTAAAAATAGCTATTTCTTTTAAGAAGATATGCAGGTGAAAGGAATGATCACTGAGGTACTAGGATAAGCTGATGACACAGTTAACACAACTTAATTGGCATTCCTTTTCTGGTGGGGGATTAAATTTATTACAAAAAGTGTTTTTAATGCATAGTGTTATATCCGTGCTGCCATGTCACAAAAAAATAGGCTTGCCAAGGCAGGTGAGGTGTATGAATGCTCAAGCCTCACAGAACTGCAATCAAGTGCAACTATCAGTAATACTGAATAGAGTTTACCAACTCACCAGTGGATAATATTCTGAAGGCATTCAATTAGCTTAACCCTTTGTAGAGTTCTAAGCTATTCACATTGACATTCACAATTCACTGTAGTATTTGCTGCAAAGGAGGCATATACCCAGTTGTTTTGGCTAAAATATGATGGGAAGGCATTCCTTGGGTTCTACATAAAAGTAACAGTATTAAACAGTCTAATGGCAATCACTGATAGGCTGCTTACATGAATGATATTTCCTTCATTCACTGTGTTGGAAGGACCCAGTGGGAAAAGAAAAAGAAAAAGAAAAAAAAAAAACACCTAATACTATTCGAATTGACTGAGCTGGAGAAATGGAAGCTCCTTAAGATCCAGATGGCACTTGACTGATTTATAAGGGTTTTCCTTCAAGTGAAACTACTACGTTGCCTCCCAATTTCTCTCCAAGTGTGGAACGGTCCTTTATATCATCCAAGCCATTTACTTGCCACTCATGTTTTATACCTAAAAAGAAAAAAATATTACCCAATTACTTTATTATAATTAAGAAGGAGCAATTCTTCTGTACAAAATAGTCAATGCTTGTACCTGTAAATTTCTTTTTAATGGCATCTTTAGAGCTAGCATATATCATCTTGCTTTTTAAAGGTGCACTTTCAGGAGCCCTATAGGGGAAAAAAAATTGTTTAATCCTATTTAAAAGAAAAACAAAGGCAAAACCGACTATGTTAATAATAATCCTTGCATTTTAAAAGTACTTTTTTCTTTTGTTTTTACACACCAGAATATAAATACTAGGTCTTCTTTCTTAGACTCTTTTGTTTCGTATGTGGCATCGTACAAAGCATATCGGCAATCATTCAGAGGTAGCAACTTCACAAAAGATGTGTAGGGGTCCTCTACAGTATCACCAATGTCACCCACCAAGATCTGCTTTGCTTCCTCTACAATTATTTGCCTTTTGTCATCGCTTAAACAGAAGAGAACTGCTTTCTTTCTTTTTTTGATCTCCTCTTGTGTAGAAGATTTCCTTACTTTCATATCATTAAAAACTTTGATGACTTCATCATTCACTGTAACTCCAGAAGCCTGAAAGGAAAAAAAGGACAGAAATTCAGAACAAGTCATTCGGTTTTAACCAAAATTACTGTTTGCTCGAAGGGATTCACTTTAGTCTGGACATCAAAAGTTGCATCATTCCATGCAAGCCGTCTAATCAGATTTGCCACATTTCCATGCACTGGAGGACAACCCACTCCAGTGTTCTTGCCTGGAGAATCCCAGGGATCGGGGAGCCTGGTGGGCTGCCCTCTAAGGGGTCGCACAGAGTCGGACACGACTGAAGTGACTTAGCAATAGCAAAAAAAAAAAAAAAAAAAGTATCAGTATATGATGCACCTAAGGGCTCTAACTCATCCTTCTCCATTCATCCTTTTTAAAAAAGGTGTGTGGAGGTTGAAGCAAGTGGAAGGTAGACGGAAAGGGACAAATACAGGCTGTCCCATCCCTGAAATGTTTCCTATTTCACTGAGTGATGTCAGAGCTTCAGGAGCAGCAGCAAAAATACCTTCTGTATTGTGTCAACCGGCAGGCCTTAAAAAAACACTTTTGGATTTCAGTTAATGCTTCTACTATTTTTTTCTTTAAAGTCATCCTAGCCAGTGCCGTTTCCTCATAAGGAAAGAGAATCAAGTGTGAACTCCAAACCGCCCACGGCTACAACATAATTGACTCACAGCTCAAATGCAGGCACTTCAAAACTAACGGATCGCGTGTAAAAAGCTTTTTACGGCGAGAAAGCATTTTCAAGTTTTCCCACCTCCTTAATCTCCCCCTAAGGGTTTTATGACAGGCCCTCAAGACCCTCAGCCTTCAGCGAGGGGTTTTTTACCGTACATACCGAATTGAGAGCGCGCGTGGGAATAAAATAAGGAAGCGAAGGGCACAGGCGGCGAGCTGGGTGGGGTGGCGGGGGAACAGCTCGGCGGACCCTCCCGCGCCCCCGGCCTCCGCCCGCCCGGCTCAGGCCTCGAACCCCCGCCCTTCGCCCCCTGCCCGGGGCCTCCCTGCCCCCAGGAATCCGAAGAGCGGCCTCGCGGGGCCTGACGGCGAGAGGGCAGGCCCGCCGGGTGGAAAGAGAGCAGCGAGGCCGCAGCACAGGAATGCCCACCTTGGAGGCCGAAATCAGGTTAAAATGGCGGCCTCGGGTCCAGGGCCCCGCGGAGCCGCGCAGGAGGCTGCACTCACCACGCCCCGGCCCCCCGGGCCCCCCGACCCCGCGAA
>SJYA01002750.1:101175-236387 GCA_006410615.1 Neotragus moschatus
CCCCGCGCGCGCTCGGCAGGCCCCCGCGGGCTGTGCATCCGCGGTGGGAGCCGCGGGCCTTGGCGGAGAGGTCTCCATCCCCGCGGCACCATCTGTCCGCTCCAGCCGGCTCCCGGGAGGGCGTTTCCACCTTGCCTCCGGAGGGCCAGGCCGCTACTCCCCGGGTTGGGCGCTTGTGAGGGGAACGGCGCACCGGGTATCTTTTATTCGTTTGTGGTTTCCGTTGGATGCCTACGTTGTGAGTCTTTTTGGAAAACCCCCGTCGGAAATGGCGAAAATTATTTAGATCTCCTTCCATCAATTCAGTGAGAATAAACACTGTGGGGCGGAGGTTAAACCTAGACGATTGAATTACTCAGCAAAACGAAAATGATAAACAGAGGTGGGAAATCACTTTCTAGAAGTCAGTGGTTGAAATAATAATGGAGAATTGGGGGTAGTATTAATAACATCCTTTAGTAATATTCTTTTATATATTATTACGTTTAGTAGGATTGTACTCTCTGCTAATAGTCTTTTCCTCGTGAGGCCCCTACCTTTGACAGCTGGCATCAAATAAGTGGACCCAAGAATAGAGATTCCTCCCTCTTTTTGGCGATCACAACCTTTCCTAGCAAAACCCATATGACTGAGCCAAGGCTCTTCTCTGACTAAAACTTTTTGATACTTACTACAAGTATCCATTGCATTTATCATAGAGAAAAATTGTCACCATATACTTTGAGGAAATTTTACATGAAGATTCAATGCTTTATGAGTTTATAGTGAAAGTGTTTAAATGAAACACTTTATATGGTTATGTTTAATACAAGGAAAAATTAATAAAGTGTTTCATTCATGAGTTTTGGGGCTAATTTATATCACCTTTTCTCCTGAACATTCATCATTTCCACTTACTTTCTTCATTTGTAAAATTGGCAAAATGAATTTAAAACTCTGATTAATAATTGAACTTATTTTCAAGTGAAGAAGACTTGCTCTAAAAAAGTAGAATTGTTAATGACTAAAACTGTTGGAAACAAAACAGTCCAGATAAACTTCAAGGTGAGCTAAGCCAGAAGGGCAGGGTAAGAACTAGGAGTTGAGAAACTAGTATGAATCTTAGCACTGCCCTATCTCTATAAATTGGAAGGACTTTCAACTGCTGCAGACCTTCTTCATCTGTATTATAAGCTGTGGTGGTTGTTTAGTCACTGTCTGACTCTTTTGCGACCCTATGGGCTGTAGCTGCCAGGCTCCTCTGTCCATGGGATTTCCCAGGCAAGAATACTGGAGTGGATTCCCGTTTCTTTCAGGGGATCTTCCCGACCCAGGGATTGAACCCAGGTCTGCATTGCAGCCTGATTCTTTACCACTGAGCCACCTGGAAAGCCATTGTGATTATCTTTGAAGTCCTTTCCAGCTTTAAAATTCAGTTTCCTAGAGTGCCACTGTTTCTCTGGAAATGGTGTCTGTGTTCTTAGGATTAAGTAAATTTAGGGATGGAAAATCATAATGAGGAGGGTTATTCCCTAGAATCTGCCTGGAATGCGGGAGACCTAAGTTCCATCCCTGGGTGGGGAAGATCCCCTGGAGAAGAAAGTGGCAGCCTACTCCAGTATTCTTGCTTGGAGAATTCTATGGACAGAGGAACCTGGCAGGCTACAGTCTATGGGATTGCAAAGAGTGGGACTTAACACGCACATATAGGTATTCAATAGATGATAAAATAACAACTTTAAGATGCTTTAGTGCTAGAAAGAGAACAAAAAGGAAGCACCTCCAGACTGTGAGACCTTTCTACATGCCCTTGTAAGTCCAGCTCTTAGGACGTAGAAACCAATAACAACTCTTCACACCTGTTATTTATAACCAGAATTTACCGCTGCTTGCTAGAGAGACAGCATTACCAAGCACTGCTGCATGAGTTTTGGCCCCTATGTGGTGGAGGGATCTGAGTGTCAGACATCATGTGCGTCAGTTTACTGTGGCTGCTTAACAAGCTACTACATTTTAGTGGCTTAAAACGACTCAAATTTATTCTTACAGTTCTGAGGGGCAGAAGTGAGAAATGACTCATGGGACTAAAAGCAGCACTTCACTGCTTTTGAGGCTGTAGGAGGAAAATCTGTCCTTGCCTTTTCTAGTTTCTAGAGGCTGCCCACATTCCTTGGTTTGTGGCCCCCAGAAAGCAGTACCATCACTCGCACCTCTGCTTCTGCCATCGCAGCCCTGATTCGCTCTCTCCTGCTTCCTCTTACACCACTAAGAACCATTGTGATTACTTTGGATCCACTGGATAATTTAGGATAATCTGTCATCTCAAAATCATTCACTGAATCACATCCACAAAGCCCTTTTGGCTATGTAGGGTAACATATTCATAGGACAGGGACATCTTTGGGAGGCCGTTATTCTGCCTACTATGCCACATCTGTTCTCTTTAGCCATCTCAAGCCCAAAGAAAAGATTAACAGGTGGGACAGAAGGGCCCTAAACAATACTGCGTGCATGCAGGCTAAATTGTTTCAGTGGTGTCCAACTCTTTGCGACCCCATGGCTCTTCCGTTGCTGGGGTTCCCCAGGCAAGAATACTGGAATGGGTTGCCATGCCCTTCCTTCTCCAGGGGATCTTCCTGACCCAGGGATTGAACCCACATCTCTTATGTCTCTGTATTGGCAGGCGGGGTCTTTACCACTAGTGCCACCAAAACTCGAATGTTCCATTTGCGGGATCACACGTGAGTGACAGCTGCAGGAAATCATAGGAACTACGTGAGGGTAACCTCCAAGAGGATGGATCTGAAAGGAATCTCGGCTCTGACACGGCAGTGGTGTTACCCCGGGCCATTTACTTAACTGCTCCACAGCTGTTTCCTCACGTGTGAAATGGGGATTATGTTACAAGCTCCCTCTCAGGGCTGTGGTGAGGATCAAGTGAAATAGTGTATGTAAAGCTCCTTCCAGTACAGAAAAAGGAACCCTGGGGCAATTACTCCCAGTACAGAGTGAAAAGGAGAGCATGACATTACCAACGCACAGGCAGCAGTCAGGAAGCAACCCCAAACCTCACTGTTATTGATTTGTAAGGCTCAGCTAAAGTTCGTTTGCTGAAGATTTCTTAGAAGATTGGAAAAGTGAACACCTCTTAATGCATATTCTTCCACGAAGCAGACAATATGGTTCCTGTGGCATGTAAAAGCTCAGAATCATTTTTCAAGTCTTTTTTTTCCCCCTTTTTTTTAAAAATTATTTTAACTGGAGGCTAATTACTTTACAGTATGGTAGTGGTTTTTGCCTTACGTTGACATGAATCAGCCATGGGTGTACATGTGTTCCCCAACCTAAACCCTTCTCCCACTTCCCTCCCCATCCCATCAAGTCTTTACTGAAGCGATGCATCCAGAAGATTATGTAGATACATTCTGTTCGAGCCCCACTCCCTGTCAAGACACATCATATTCAGCTCCCACAGCCACTTCCTGACAAAGACAAATGTAAACATAAAGATGCTCATCACTTCCAAATGTACCTTTCCACCCACATGCCTGCTTCATCTGACATCTTCATAACCCACGCCTGAGCTAAAAGACCAGTCAGGAGGCAAATCATTCATTTTTCTAAATCCAAATTTGAACTTAGAACTAGAAAATAAACATAGTGGGAAATGTGTGTTGCAGTCTGATCTCTGTGACTCACTCCCTCATCCACGAAATTCATTTTGGGTCTTCCATGTCTCATCTTCAGTTCTTTCTAATTTGGGAAAATCCCTCACACTAAAAGAACTTAGCATCTGTCCAGGAAAGAGATGATGAGGTACAGGGTAGCAGCAGTGAAATGCACTAAGTAGTGCAATGTAGTTCAAAATGGTCTCAAACTCTAAATTTATAAATGCTAGTTTCCACTTATTTACTCACAAGCACATTTATCAGATCTACCTATCAATTATTTCTAATATTGATTGAATTCATGATAATAAGTAGCAACTGGTTATCTAAATTATACAAAGCATTCAAAAACAGCATCTGAGAAAAGAAATTGGCTTGTAATTTATTTAAGGCACAGAGCCTTTGTTTAGATTACTTGATTACAAAAGTTGTGGATTTTTATATTCTAGAGAATCATACAGAAATGTAATATAGAAAAAATGTAATATACCTACACTGTATGTTAACAGATATGAATAAGAGTAGGCAAGAGATCAAAAACCAAATTAAGAATGAGAACAGTCTGTTCATTTCATTTATTCATTCATTCCCTTACATCATTTACTGAGAATTTCTGCCAGGGTAAAGAATACAAAGGTAAGAATAATAAAATTCCCGCTTTGAAGAAAATAAGTTCTTCAAGGAAGCCAGTATATGGAACAATCCAATGCATGCTCCAATGGGGTACATACAAGATGCTTTGGAAACACAGAAGAGGACCACCAGCTTAGTTTGGATCAAGTTAGTTCTGAAGGGACTGGTGGAAGTTGACTAGGCAGATAGAGATAGGACCTTCGAAGCAGAGGGAACTGAACGTACAGTGCCTCAGTAGCACCAATATAAACCACAAGAAACCCCAAGTTGTTAGCTACAACTGGAGCCTGTGCCCTTGGTAGAGAATGAAGATAGAATGGTAGGAAGTACTAGCTCTTGTGAACCTTGTATACAAGTCCACAGTCAGAGATGTATTCTGCAGGAGATCAGGGAGGTAATAAAGACTTTTCAGTAGTGTTTTGTTTTTTTAAATAACAGCTATGTTGACATATTATTCAGATAAAATTCACCCCTTTAAAGTGCACTAACATTCAGTGTTTATTAGTGTATTCACAGTTCTGCAACCATCACCACAATCTAATTTTAGAACATTTTAATTATCCCCCAAAAGAAAAATGCCATATACATTAGGTGTTATAAGAAACCTAATAGGTTTGTAGACTTCTATTTTTTTTTTAAGAGTTTCATAGTAGCTTCAGGAATAGGTCTTTGATCCATTTTGAGATTTCTTTTTTAGTATGTGGAAGTAGGGGGTCCAACTTCATTCTTTTGCATGTGGATATACAGTTGTCTCAGAACCATTTGTTGAAAGATTATTCTTTTCCTCAAATTTGCCTGTTAAATGCTGTTACAGGTATGCTGGCAATCACATTGTCAAATGCTGTCAATTTTTAGATTTCTAATTACTTGCTGATGAATTTAACTGATTATAAGAGAGGAATTTTCCTTGTATTTCACAACTAGTTACTTGTGTGTCTGAAAATCGATTCCTTAATAAGCATGTCAGTAGGAATGTAGTTTGTTTTCTTTTGTTTTTTTGAGTCTCTACTATGTGCCAGGAAATGTACTAGGCGCTGAGTATAAAATGACCAAAGTAGACACAGTCCCTTGCCTTCGTGGATCTTGTAGTCTAGTGAGAAAGTAACCAGGGAGGGGCCCTGATAAATTAACAGATTAGAGAAACTGAGGAAGGTTTCTCTGGTTGAAGAGTCCCGCAAACAAAACCACAGCATGAAAAAAAGACTGAGCAAGGAAGGGGCCTGACTTTTGCGTGCTCAGTCGCTCAGTCATGTCCCCCTCCTTGCCACCCCACGGGCAGGAGCCCGTCAGGCTACCCTTTTCTTTCCACGGGTTTCCCCAGGCAAGAATACTGGAGTGGTTGCCATTTCCTTCTCCAGGGCTTAACCTTTGGCGGAGGCGGAGGCGGGGGCGGGGGCGGTGGGGAACGCCAGTGGTACTAAAGTGTTCCGGACAAGAAGAGAAGGACAGGATGAAGCTGAAGAAGTGGTCAGGGCCAGTGAATGGACCTATAAACCGTGTGCCAAACTCTCAGGGGCGCCGCAGATGCTTTAAGTTTTATGGGAAACAAAGCGCCATCTGTCGGACACAAAGGGAACTACTAAATCATTCGGTTTTACACTTTAATTTCAGATACCTCTACAGTTCCATCTGAGAGGTTCTCCGCAGTTGGTGTGATAAAGAGCAAGTCCGTCGAGAAAACCAGTGTGGAGCCAGAAACGAGGGTGATTGTGTCCAATATGATTCCAAGAGTTTAGAACGTATGCAGTGTCCAGCAGGTGCAAAGCTGCTAAGACATAATATTGTTTGGATGTAGCTACTTAATAAACAGAACCGTTAGGTATTTCTTCTGGCTCACGAGTGCTGTGAAGAAATTTTTACTATACCAAGGGCACTGTAAACGGAGAGGATTTGGGAGCCTCTACTGTTAAGGATTTTGGAGTTTTATTCTAAATGTTATAGTTCAGTTCAGTTCAGTTCAGTTCAGTCACTCAGTCGTGTCCAACTCTTTGCGACCCCATGAATCGCAGCACGCCAGGCCACCCCGTCCATCACCATCTCCTGGAGTTCACTCAGACTCAGGCTCATTGAGTCTGTGATGCCATCCAGCCATCTCATCCTCTGTCGTCNGGAATGAAAACTGATCTTTTCCAGTCCTGTGGCCACTGCTGAGTTTTCCAAATTTGCTGGCATATTTGAAATGGGGAGAATGAGCTGGAGGCTTTTATATTTTCTACTGAAGTGATATTTTAAAAATTTAGACATTTTACATGAGTGATTTTGCTTTCAAATATTTGTTTAATTATAAAAATATCTTTAGATTTAGCTCTAATTAAGAGCTAAATGCCAGTGTTTTCCTCCCTAACAAAAGGTTTGCCCCAAGGTTAGAGACCAATCAAGAACCCAAGCAGAAGTGAGCTTCTTTTATTGACTTAAAATTGTTTCTCCTTCCACAAACTGTCAACAGAAAGGTGGAGAGGGGCAGGACCCAGTACTCTGATGACTCTTGGTTCACTTGAGGTTGTAAAGAATGGAATAGAAATCTAAACATGGATCATGCCAGGAAATCTGTCTCCTTTATAAGTGCTTGAAATTTGTATCCTTTCAAATGGGTTCGACGATTGTAACAGAGATTACTGGTGCTACCAGTGTCCACTGGCTCCTTCTACTTTAGTAAACAAAAGAGCATCAATCTCCATTTTATTTGGAGTCAGGTTCCCCAGCTAAGACTGAAGTTTGAGATATGGCCACGTGATCAATTCAACTGATGTTATGTGGCCTTCCCTGAAGGCTGCTTCAAAGGAGCTGAGTCACCTCAGCTGGCTTTTCATTGGCTGAATGTTTGACACGAAAGAAGTCTTTCTTCCTCTGGGACTCTGCTGTCTTCACCTAGCTGGAAGGTGTAGTCTCTCTGCCCTTCCTTCTTTTGGCTTGTGGCACGGATTTCCTAGAGCACTACCAGCTCTCCTGGACCATGAGATGACCTTGAAAATGAAAGCCAGATGCTAGGATGCTGGAGCAGAAAGATGAGGGAGCCAGCGTCTCTGATGACTGTGGCGCCACTACAGTAGTCCTGGACAGTCTTCCTTGGAACTCATATATGTTAGCCTAAAACAAATTGATATTTCTCCAGCAAAGATGGGTTTACTCAGGATCAGCAAAGAATTGCAGTTCAGGATCTGCTACCGTGGTGCTGTCGTGTGTGTGCTAAGTCGCTTCACTTGTGTCCGACTCTTTGTGACTCCATGGACTGTAATCTGCCAGGATCCTCTGTCCATGGGATTCTCTAGGCAAGACTACTGGAGTGGGCTGCCATGCCCTCCTCCAGGGGATCTTCCTGATCCACGGATCAAACCTGTGTCTCTTATATCTCCTGCATTGCCAGAGAGGTTCTTTCCCACTAGCGCCCCCTGGGAAGCCCAGCCATGGCGCTAGCCACATGCAGTTCCTCTCAGGGCAAGGGAAGGAGAGTGCTTTTTATTTATTTATTTTGGCTGTGTCAAGCAGCTTGTGGGGTCTGAGTTCCCTAGCTAAGGGATTGAACTTGGGCCACAACAGTGAAAGCGCAGTGCACAGTGTCCTAACCACCAGACCACCAGGGAACTCCAACCTCCCACCGCACCCCTGGCCCCGCCCCCCAGGCTTTTTATATCGAGGGCAGTAGGCAGGCTATATTAAACAAAGGATCTATGGCTTTTCATTGGCTGAATCTTTGACACGAAAGAAGTTTTTCTTCCTCTGGGGCTCTGCTGTCTTCACAGGACATGAGAGCTTCCCCTTCTGGTCTTCCAACTTTATTTAATTGTTGATTCATTTTGATAGAAAAATTTGTCTTATTCAAGCTGCTGTTACTTGGCCTGGACTGTTTTTTGTATTATGGAACCAAATCTATCCTAATAGTCCTCATGTATGATTACTCGAACTAAGGTTCCAGTCTTTGAACCCTTTCCCCAAAGTGGGGATCACCACTTTCACAGATGGGATTTATTCAGTATCAAAGGATATGTTTTTAAATGGGAACTATTTCAGCCCAAATTGATCTCAATGATTTTAGCCAGTTCCTTCCTTTGTTATTATTTAGGCAAGAGAGAGAGAGAAGGTCCTTTCTAATCTTGATATAAAACTATCTTCCTGGTGTGGGCGCTGGTGCAGCCGGGAACCGCGCGGGTCGCCATGGCGGAGCTGCAGCAGCTGCGGGTGCAGGAGGCGGTGGAATCCATGGTGAAGAGTCTGGAGAGGGAGAATATCCGGAAGATGCAGCGCCTTATGTTCTGGTGCAGCGCCGCCTGCTGTGAGGAAAGCCAGGCGTCCATGCAGCATGTGCACTAGTGCATTGAGCGCTGCCATGCACCTCTGGCTCAAGCCCAGGCCCTGGTGACCAGCGAGTTGGAGAAGTTCCAGGACTGCCTGGCCCGGTGCACGATGTACTGCAGTGACAAGGCCAAAGATTCGAAAGATGCAGGGGGTAAGGAGCTTCACGTGAAGCAGCAGCTGGAGACCTGCGTGACCAAGTGTGTGGCTGACCACATGGACTTCATCCCAACCATGACCAGAAAGATGAAGGAGTCCTCTTCCATTGGGAAATAGCTGTCTGCTAGTGGCCATCAGGGCTGAGGGCAGGAATCAATTTAAAAAGAGAAATGGGGATTTGGGTCTTTTAAGGAGAGTTGATGAATGAGGAAATTAAGAATGGCAGCAAGTCTAAGGCCTGTGTTTCTTTCCTCTGAACACTGGTTCCTTTGTGTTTCAATCCTAGAAAGTGAAATGGATAAAAAGCAGTGCTAAAATCTGGATCACCGCACAGGAGGTTTGTTGTGAGCCTGAATTTCATGTGGCAAGTACTTCTCCTGCCAATAGGGAGTCTCCCTTGTACCAAACCAGGGCCCTCCAAGGTACCAGATCCTCTTACTGCACAGAAACCAAGAGGCTGGCAGGTTCATGTAACCAGCTTATGGTCTAGTGGAGTATGAAAGGAGGTGTTTCTATTTGTTGTCCACCTGCTGTTTACCAGAAGGATCACTACAACATTTTCCACAAACTAATAAAATCCATGCAGTCACTAATGTAGAAAGGGCCAGGGGGCTTCCAGGGGGTTTGTTTTGCTTGTTTTTCTTTCATAGGCAAGGGCATGACTTTAAGATGTAAAGCTGGGAGAGGCAGTTTGGATAAAAACATTGAAAGGGTCCCTTTCTGACCATCAAGATGTGGATGTGTTTCTTAAACTTCTCACACATTACATCATTCAGCCAGGAGACTCTGCAAAAGTGTAAGAAGCGATCTCACACTGATAAGGGAAGCAAGTGCTCTCCCTCTCACTGGCAGCCATGGTGGGCCCTGAGGCCGCCTGCAGCAGAGTCAGCAAGCTACCAGACAATCTTACAGTGACACTCAGCCTTGAAGGGAAACGGGGTTTTGACAGTATATATAATATGCTCATCTTCAGGAATGAACAGTGAAAGAGGAACTATTAGCTACTTAGTTAAGAGGGTTGTGAAGGACGGGCTTTGGAAAAATCTGTTTTTCATGAAACAGAATGAAAGCCTAAACCCAGTGTTGCTTACTTTGTCCCCTGAAATAACAGAGCTTTGTTTGAGACAATCCCCTGGCAACAAAAAAACTCAAGGGAGGAAAAGTAAGCAACTCAGGGATGAGCTGTGGCTCCTGTAGAATGATCAAGGGACTGCCTTCAATTACCAAATACCACTTTTGCCAGGGCCTTTGCTACATACATTGTTCTTGCCCCAGTTCTGGCCCCTTATCATTTTGATAAGGACCTTGTCTTTTCACCAACTTACTACTTGAAATGATAATATTGTCTGTTTGCTGTTTCAAGACTGTGATATATTTTCCTAGTGGTTTGGTTTTCACAATAAATAAGACTTAATTTCCTTCAAAAAATATACACATATATTTTCCTACACATTCTTCAAATAATGTTAAATTTTTGTTTTTCCATTTAGACCTTTAATCCCAGATAACTCTGAAGGAGCACCATAGAAAAATGGGAAAAGCATCAGAGAATGGGCTTTTATTGGGCTCCCCACACGTGATCACGAGGAATGCTTGTGTGGCTGGCTGGGTCCTATGACATTTCTCTGTCTTTGGAAAGCCCTTTCCAAATTAATGGGACAACTTGCCTTGGCCATGTAGAAACATGCTTTTGGACGCAAATTTGAGAAGTCCCTATGAAATAGGAATAACCAAAGGAAACATTTGAAATTATTAAAAGTTTTTTAAATCCTTGGTTTCTTTTTGACCATTTATGCATTTTCAGTGATGTCAGAATATTTTTAAAAATGTGATAAATGCCTATTGATCTGTATAATTTTGCTAAAGCTTTAATCTCAGAAGTTCACTCTTCAAGATTTTCCCCCCAAATTCCTACCTTCAAAGTAACACATACATTGAGAGAGACGAAGAGCTCCTGTTACATTTGGGGTGGGATGAGTGGCAGATGTTTTTAAATCTACTAGCAAAGAGTTCAAACTTAGAGTAACTGATCTGCTCGGATTTCTAACCCATGTGAACCCTCAACACACTTTCTCTAATTCTACCAGATGTAGCCAAGCTGTTCAGACAGAGTTCATCAACTCATAAGCTGCTTTAGTTACAGACTGCTTGCTTTATATTACATGGGATGGATTTCCAGAAGTTCTTTTGATTTGTAGTTTGCTTATTTACTCCAAGAAATTGTCAAGAAATAGTCTGGACTGGTGGGCCCTTTATCTTTGTTTGCCGTAGGAGATGTTTAAAGTATTAAAACATTTGGTAAATTAAATACAATATAGTGTAGATTCTGACATTGTTAATTTAGACTTTAGAGAGAAAAAGCTCTGAGTTGAAATGGAGGAAGAGTAGTAAGGAAGAAGCATATGGCTTGAAAACAATTTTTTTCTTCCTCTGAAATAAAATGTGATTGCCCAGCCTTACTGAGATCCAGGAAATCTCAGAATAAAGTTAAATCTGCTCTTGTAATACTACCCAGCACAAAGGAAACCTGGCTTCCTTTCCTGCAGATTTAGAGGCCATGCTATTTTATTGAGTATCCCCTATGTGTTTGGTACTTTATTGGCCCAACTCTTTGTGCAAAAAGTCTTAACCAACCCATTACCAACTCTAATGAACAAGCAGAGAATTCAGTGATAGTCCTTGCAGCAGATACAAGTGTTCAAAGAGCTACATTGGTTGTATCTGCTTCTCTATCCTTTCAAGTAAGAATAGATACTTGAGACGTAGGAGACATTCTCATTTCTACCAATTCTTAACTTTCAACAACCAAAAATAAGCACCATTATAAAGTGAGACAGAAAACATCAAAAACTCGTCTATCTCTGAAGCTTCCATTTTGCCCAGAGAGTCAGAAGTAATTCATTGATGAGCTTATGTCACTGGCATAGTTCTCATCATCTGATTCTATAGCCTAGATCAGCATCTGAGAACTTGGAAAGTTAGTCTTCTGCTACTGCATGTTGTAGAAGACTGAATCACTCCATCATATTGCTTCTTTTAACCCTTCAAATGGAAACTTTCAGGCTTGGGATGAATATAGAAGAATAAGAGATGGAATATTGAACAAAGTTCAGGAGTAGGGTAGAATTTGAAACAATGAGAAAGTGACCCATTTATTTGTATTTATTTATTTGGCAGTGCTGGGTCTTAGTTGCCTCATGCAGGATCTTTAGTTGTGGTATGTGGGAGATAGCTCCTCAACCAGGGATTGAACCTGGGATCCCTGCGTTGGGAGCATGGAGTCTTAACCATTGGACTACCAGGAAACTCCCATTTATTAATTTACACTGAATATTCTTCAAAAAAAAAAAAAGAGCTTAAACTTGCGTAAATGATACAGGGTTGTCACTTCTCTGGTGATGCAGTGGCTAAGACTCGGTGCTCTCAACACAGGGGGGCCTTGGTTTGATCCCTGGTCAGGAAACTAGACCCCACATGGTACAACTAAGAGTTAAGAGTTCAAATGCCATAGATTCCACATACTGCTACGAAGATCCCATATGCCCCACCTAAGACCCAGTGTAGCCAAATAAACAAACATTTTTTTAAAAATAGCCACTCCTGGTTTTCTTCTGTCAATGTTTACATGCTATATCTTTCTCATCCTTTTAACTTCTAAGCTTCCTATATAGTTAAATTTGAAGTGATTTCTTATAGAAATCAGCATATAGTTAGATCATATTTTTAAATCCATTTTGCCACTCTCTTTTTAAAATTAAGACTATTTGAGCACTTGGAGCTTTATAGAAAAATAGAGCAGGAAGTACAGCATTCTCACGTGGCTCCTAATGCTGGTTACCCATATTAGTCTCTTCCATTTAGTGTGGTACATTTGTTACAATGGATACGTCACCATTGATATACTATTATTAACTAAAGCCCATGGTTTATATTAGGACTCACTTTTTGTGTTGTATGTTGTATGGGTTTTAACAAATCTATAATGACATGTAGCCATCATTATAGTATCATATAGATTAGTTTTCTGTCCTAAAAATTGTCCCGTTCATAGCAAAATTGAGTGGAAGATTCAGATTCCCAATATACCCCTACCCTCACATACATTGGCTCCCAGATTATCAACATACCCCATCAGAGTTGTGATTTGTTACAACTGATGAACCTACAATGACATGTTAATATCACCCAAAGTCCATAGTTTATATTAGGGCTCACTCTTGGTGTACATTCTATGGATTTGGACAAATATTAATATAAAGATATGTTGTTGCTGTTCAGTTGCTAGGTCATGTCTGGCTTTTTTGTGACTCCATGGACTGTGGCCAGTCAGGCTTCTCTGTCCATGGGATTTCCCAGGCAAGATTACTGGAGTAGGATGCCATTTCCTTCTCTAGGGGATCATCCTGGACCAGCGATTGAACTTGTGTATCCTGCACTGGGCACACAGATTCTTTACCTTTGAGCCACCAGGGAACCCCATGTGCACCATTATAGTATCATATGGAGTAGTTTCCCTGCCTCCTAAACCTCCTGAGCTCCACCTCTTCATCCCACTCTCCTCCCTAATCTCTGGTGACCACTGATCCTTTTACTAGCTCAATAGGTTTGGCTNTTATATTAGGGCTCACTCTTGGTGTACATTCTATGGATTTGGACAAATATTAATATAAAGATATGTTGTTGCTGTTCAGTTGCTAGGTCATGTCTGGCTTTTTTGTGACTCCATGGACTGTGGCCAGTCAGGCTTCTCTGTCCATGGGATTTCCCAGGCAAGATTACTGGAGTAGGATGCCATTTCCTTCTCTAGGGGATCATCCTGGACCAGCGATTGAACTTGTGTATCCTGCACTGGGCACACAGATTCTTTACCTTTGAGCCACCAGGGAACCCCATGTGCACCATTATAGTATCATATGGAGTAGTTTCCCTGCCTCCTAAACCTCCTGAGCTCCACCTCTTCATCCCACTCTCCTCCCTAATCTCTGGTGACCACTGATCCTTTTACTAGCTCAATAGGTTTGGCTTTCCCAGAATGTCATATAGTTGGAATCATATAGTATGCAGCCTTTTCAGATTGGCTTTTTTTACTTAGTGATTATGTATTTAAGGTTCTTCCATGTCTTTTGATGGTTTGATAGCTCATTTCTTTTTAGTGTTGAATGATATTTCATTGTCTATTTGTACCACAGTTTATTCATTCACCTACTGAAGGATATCTTGATTCCATCCAGGTTTTGTAATTATGAACAAAGCTGCTTATGAACATTAGTATATAGATCTTCATGTGGATATAAGTTTTAAGATTTCAATTTCTTTGTGTAAATAACAAGGAGTATAGTTGTTACAATGATACATTTTGTAAGAAACTGCCAAGCCTTCTTCCAAAGTGACTGAATCATTTTGCATTCCCACCAACAATGAACAAGAGTTCTCGTTATTCTTTTTTTTTCAATACATAAATAATTTAATTAAAAAAATATAAGACAGCAAAGAAACAAATCTATAATGGCAAATATTAAGGCAACAAAATATGAATAAGAAAAGGTGATTTTTAAAGCCAGGATCATTACCAATGACTCAAAATCATACAGTGCATAAACTATGCCTATAATCTACCGANAAGGGTGGTGTCATCTGCATATCTGAGGTTATTGACATTTCTCCCGGCAATCTTGATTCCAGCTTGTTTCTCCCAGTCCAGCGTTTCTCATGATGTGCTCTGCATAGAAGTTAAATAAGCAGGTGACAATATACAGCCTTGACATACTCCTTTTTTCTAGTCAACCAGAAAACTTATTTTCTCTAAAAGTGATTTTTTATCTAAAGTCTGGCGCCACTCAGAAAGTACTAAAGTTACATTCTTCATAGATCAAAGGTACTGTGGGTTACAACAAAAGAGATAATTTATTAACTCAAGGTCTAATGTTGTTAATACCAAGGCTACTGCTTATTTTTCTATATATCAACTATATTAATTAATGCACTCCCAGGTACACAATGAATAAAAGATATGAAAGCTTGGCAGCAAGCATTGGCTCAACAATGAAATCCTTCACCAATACTATTCTAATAATTTTTAACTCCTTGAAAGGCTCTGTATTTTTAGAATGTTTTAAGCTTCCTGTGCCTCTCATGATTGGGAGGCTGTGAACAATTACATGCATAGTTTTAAGAGTCTGGATAAACCTGTCAGGCAAGTTAGAAGGCCATCAGAGGGGTTTGAATTGAAACACTTCTATCATGCCCAGGAGACTTACTAACTAAAGCCCTAAGTTGACTTTTTCCAGAGAAAGGTGGTCGGGGATAGCCCCCGTTAATGTCAGAAGAGTTGGTGAAAGGCATAAAATAGTAAGACAGATTCTGGTTTTGGGGTAGATGCTCGAGCAGGTCCAGAGGGTCCCTCAAGTCCTGATCCGCCTTGCTCGTTAGGTCTCTTCCGCATGACCTTGTCATGGGTGGGATCTCCCGTGCTGGCTCCTGGCTGTTGGCATCTTTTTTCTCCCTTCAATTTGAGCTCTTTCTAACTCTTGGTATAATTTTAATTGAATCATGGAAATTTTTTGCATTATGAGACTCCAGATGCTATTTAAACCATCTGTCAGTAGCTGGCCTTCCCTGACCCCACTGACAGGAGAAGCTGGGGCTGAACCTTGTGACTGCCAGATACAAGTGTTAAGTCAAGGTTATCCACTCAGCCTGTGTTGCCACCAGAAATTGGGTGCTTCTAGTTATTGCTGGGTGAGTCCTGGCCCCATACATGGTCTCTACTGACACTGCACAGGGATAGAGAGACCATTCATTCCTGGCTGATAGGGATGAAAGTCCAGGATCTCTACTTGGTCGTCTGTGGCCCTACACCAGTGGGGGTGTTGGCACTTCATTTTATCCTTATGAAGATGAGGTCTAGGCTCCCTATTTTGTCTTTGCTGGTGTGGGTGTGAATAAGGAAGGCCAGTTTTTTTCTATGGCTGGAACAGACTGGTTATTGTCTGAAAAGGAAATAGCATTTATTTAAAAAAATTTTTTCAGAACTGTGTTTCTTAACACAGGTGGGTATATTCCAAACTTTCTTTTTTCTTTTTAATAAGAATCCCTGGGATAGAATGTTACTGTTTTGACAGGAGGTATCTTACTCCTAACGGGTTTGGGCAGAAAAGATTCAATTCACAGCTTGAGACTCAGGTATAATAAAACATTGGTTCCTATGGTCTGTATTTATCACATGTAGAAGTCCAACTAAAAAATTCCAGCAACTCAGAATACTTGAAAAAAAAAGTATCATTTTATTTGTACACTTAAAAAGTTGTACATAGAAACTTATAATACAGTTGTGTAAAACTGAAAGAACTGTCAAAGAAAAGGGAGGGTGTTACCTTTATTGACTGATCATTAAGGAAGTTAGAGAAATAAAACAAAAACACAATAAAATGTTTAAAAAATTAAAGAACATTTTCCAGGTACAAATTTTATAAATACAAAACAAATTCACAAATTACTTTGAATGCTAAATAAATATCTAGTTAATAAACTCAGACTCAATACCTCCAGCCAGCACTGGTACAGCACTTCAAGGATATAAAATTGGATTCATTCATGTGTAGTGTTGAAAGAATGTGCTCATTAAACAATTCTTAGATGTATATACTTTTCCCTAAACTGTGCTATAATGGAAGATTTTTCTGTGTAATCTCCCTTAATACCACACTTCTAAAAAAAGGTCAATGACAAATCATATGTGGAAAAATATTTTCTGAGATATTGGGACACATGAATGATCTCAAAATGTACAAAAACCTCTGTAAACCAGTACTGTATCCAATACATCTATCAAACTTGTTAGATACTGAACAAAACTGTAGCAAAGGAAATCTTTCCTACATTCTCCTGAGTGCTTAATATTAAAGTTGAGAATATAGTGCAGGCCACACTTCAATGTGGTCAATCAGTTGTTATTGCTTTATACATATACGTCTGCTTTAGAGCATGATTTAATGTTCCATTTTCATGAACAATTTGATTTCTTCATATCCTTTAGAAGGACAAAATTAGATTCGTGACTTTTTTGCAGCCGGTGGTGTGCTAACCTGATCCACATTTCCAGATGTGACATGGAGTCCAAGTTTTTGAGCCTGAATATGAAAAAATGCTTGAAGCCTAGTTCCAGCTTTTGCTTCACTTGTGTTACGAGGGTTGTACTCAAAGCAGTTCGAAAACATTAATTCAATATCATCGATAAACTCAGCTAGAATGAAAAAAACAAATAAGATTAGGTGAAAGTCAATTATAAATATAATCTTTGTTGGTATCATGTCTGGAAATCTGGGGTGGAAGAACTGAAGCTTAATATTTAATTAGATGTATTTTATATAACTGTACAGAACATCTATTAAGATCAGATTCTATAAAATATCTTTAACTTATCTAATCCCCATCCGTCTTTCATTTCCATATATGAATGTATATGCATTTTAGGGATTTCTTGGGATGCCATCTACACAATTATATTAATATACATCACTGAAAGAAAAACGGCCTCTACTTCCTTAAAAATAATTATCAGAGAAAAATATAAATTACTCACATGCTAATTTATATTCACACTTGTTCACTTTTTCACGAATTATATTTAAGGCAATGGGCTTTTTGATGATATCATAATAGTCTGGGACCTGTAAAATAATTCAAATATATCTCTCCTATAGACAATTTATTGAAGATAAGTAGTCAAATATATGCAAGTTCTGCACTTAAAAGCAACTGAATATTAACCTCTGAATACTATTATTCCATTAAAATTACACAATACATTTTAGTCATTATAATGTTGTAAAAGATTATTTGATAGTATAAAAGTCTCTCTCTCTATATATATACATATATGTATCTACAAAAAACTTCTTTAATGAGCATGACTACATTTGTAATGCAGAATAAAACATGTAAAACAAAATTTGGCACAAAAAAACTACTCGGGAAAAAAAAGTTGCAGTCCAACTGAGAACTAATTTTTATAAGATGCTATTTCAATTAACCCTTCACATTTTGGCTCTACAAGTCTCAAAACAGAAATCTGATGATGTCACTTTTTCATTCAGAAACCTGCACCTGATATTGACAAATGAGGCCCTTTACAATCCAGTTGTGTCTGAGCCCCTCTAATACACCCTCTGCTCCATTCAAACTATATCCATCATTCCCATATTCTCATTTCTAGGTCTTTAACTTGCCCTCTCTCCCTAAGATGTCCTTATTCCATTTGTCACTGTTGAAATTCCATTTTTCTTCCATAAAAAAAACTTTCTAATTCCTGCTATTTCCTCCCTCTGAAATGCTCAAATCTATTCTCTCTTTTCTACTTCTGCAAGACCAGTATAACTTCCAGTATAGTACTCTAACACTGTCCTGTCTCTGCTATGGCACATCATATTCTGCCATACATATATAAATAACCACAACACCATCTCAAACCCCTTAGTTAGGTTATGCCATCTCTGTTAAGAGTATCTTTTATATCAATGTTTCTCAAAATGGGGTTCCTGGACCAGCACTATCAGCATCGTTTGGGCATCATCCCAGACCTAGGGATTCAAGGACTCTGGGGTGGGGCCCACTCAGCTGTGTTTTAACAAGCTCTCCATTGATTCTGGTGTATGCTAACGTTTATGAAACACTATTTTACATAAGGGAAGTACCAAAAATGGTACTTAGTTGAATCAACTCTATTCATGTTCATTACACAGAATAAAAAAGAGAGGTTACTGCAAAACACTGTCATCGTTTATAAGAATCAGTCACAGGACTAGAAGGGACTGAGTAGACTATGCTAACTTCATTTTCTTCAATATAGGAACCAGCTGTCCAAGTTTTGCCTTGTTTTCTAAGTAGACAGTGACTAAATAAGCATTTTGACCACCTCAAGTTGCCATGCAGACTAAATCAGATAATATACACAAATATATTTTATACAGTCCAGTATTATTACCTGAATTTTAGAAACGAGTTTCAAAAAAGGCCAGCTGTCATCATGCCGTACCAATTCCACAACAAGTTGTTCAAAAGCAGACAGTTCATGAACTCCTCCCTGTCGACCTGAACTCCTTCGATTAAGTGTCATAGGGGATGATTCTGAAAAAATAATTATATTAACTTTAGGTGATGACAAAATGAAGTATTTGGTCAATACAAACAATTATCAGCATAAAAAAGATAGCTGGTAATCACTCCCTAACAATATTTAACAATAAGTTAAATAAGGCATATAAATACAAACTACATTCAAACAGAAAATCAACACTCTACACACTGAGATGTTAAACTAACATATATTCTGAGAGACAGGTAAATCTAGACCAAGTGTTCATTATTTTCTTTTGATCTTAAAAATTTCAAATTGAAATAAACACTCATTGGGAATAGATTGGTGTATAAAGAGTGTAATACAAAAGGTAATTCTAGAACACAAAGTTTTTGGGTTGTTCTAAAAATATGTTTTCAACTACAGTAAGATGAAAGCAAACAATTGTCTGCTATTTCTTGAAATACATCCTTAAGAAAATAACCTCTTCAGATCTAGAAACCTAGCCTCTTTATAAATTACCTTGCATAACAGAAAATATTTCTCAATGATGAAATGAAAGATTGTTTTTATAAATCTAACTTCAAATGGAGAATTTTCTTAAAGCAAAATGCTTTTTCATAAAATGTAAGGTATATAATGAGCTCTAAGGTGTATGAATTAGTAGGAAAGGGTAGTATAGTCCATAGATAAATCTAGGTGTTTAAATTCCCTGCTTAAATGTAAAATCACACATTTCCCTGTTTATTTGTCCTTAGAACCATGTTACAAATCGGTTAAAAACATTTTTTTCCAGCAGTTTTTTTTTCTTAAATAAAAATGCTTCAGGTGTATTATTTTCCAAATAGCTTGGGGTTCAGGACTGTGGAAGAGCAAAACATGTAAGAGGATAGGAAAAGCTCAATTAGATTTTGAGGTAAAGTTACCTCATATCCACAACCCAGTAAACCTGACAACCTGATGACTGCATTGTTGCATTCTTTCACCAATGAATTAATCCTGTCATGTGTTTATGCAGTACAAGCTACCTAAAATTCTTCAAAGAACAGTAATTAGCATTAAATTTTTTTTTAATTGGAGGATAACTGCTTTACAATGCTGTGTTGCTGTACAACAGTGTGTATCAGCTCTAAGTATACATATATCCCTTCCCTCTTGAGCCTTCCTCACACCTGCCCTGCCTCCCCCATCCCACCCCTTTAGGTTGTCATAGAGCACTGAGCTGAGCTCCTTGTGCTAGGAAGTTGCTTCCCATTAGCTACTTTACAAATAGTAGCGTATTTATGACAATGACTAGCAGCATTTTTATGTGTAACTTCTTTTTGAAATACCAAGGTTTTATTACCACTGATAAAGAAAAAAAGGGATATAGCATTAAAGAGATTAATGGGTAAAGAGATTATTACATAGATAAATATGACAAATAATTTATCACATAATAAATATGATAAAAACAATATAACCCTATATAGTATGTAAACAATGTATATATTAAGTATAAATATTTTAAAAATTATCAGAATAAAAAAGATAGCTGGTAATTACTCCCTAACAATATTAATGTTCCCAACTCTGCTCTGCCCCCAAATTCAGTATATCAGGTGGGAACCAAATTACCAATTGTAGCTTGTCTAGGTGATGTTGAGTATGTGTGTTTTGAAGGAAGCAAAGGTGGATGAGAATGAAATGTGTTATAATGTGATATAATGAGGTTGTTCAAGTGCCAGGAGCCAGCACACGAGATCCCACCCATGACAAGGTCATAAGGAGAAGACCTGACAAGCAAGGCAGATCAGGACTCCAGGAATTTTGAAAAGCTGCCCCAGCATTCACCTTAAAGATGATATCTATCTTTCTGATGTTTGCTATACTAGACTGCTCCCTAATTTCTGTGACACAGGCAGAAGGCCTTCCCTGATCTCTTTCAGAACAAAATCAACTTAAAACTTTAATCAATATGTCCCCCGGACGGTGGCATCCGATAAGATTATCCGGGATGAGAATAGTATTTCAATCTGAACCCCTTTTGCTCTCTTGCTAGCATTTTAGTTTGCTCAACAAATGTGTTTATGCCCTTGGTACTAACACACATGACTGTTCATAACACCTTAATCATAAACAGCATAAAGAACCTGAACACACAAAAGGCCCTAATAGGCACAGAGCCCTTCGGGGGGTGAGGAAGCCCTATTAGAAAACATAAAAAATATTATTCTATAAAGTTGTTACTGGATCAATGCTTGCTTGCTGTGTTCTTGCTCTTAATGTGCTGAGGTTGTACAATAAAAACTATTGTCAGGAATTTAGAAGATAAGAGTTTAGCCCTAGTGTGAAAACAATAAAACAATTGTTAATTTTAGCCAAGAGTATAAATTTAGCTGGTGACTTTTGCAAGAGAGCTGACTTTTATGTTACATTTCTACTATGTTGCAACCTGCTGTACCTTTACCCTATGAGACTGCAACTTTTCTGTTTTCTGTTAAGCTCAAGGCCAGAAGATAATGCACAAAAGTCTACTATGGAAAAGACTCTTATAAACAAAGATGTATGTAGAAAACATCCTGGGTGTCGTAAAGGACAAACTGATGTAATGTTAGACTAACTCTGTACGCTTCTCTCTCATTTCCATTTAGAAATGTACTAACTTAGGGTATAAAAACTACTGTGAAAAATAAAGCTGCAGCAGCAGAACAGCAGACCAGCAGACCCTGCTGCACACCCTAGTCTGGTGTCTTTCTCTCTGCTCTCCCTGACGCTGTTCATCCTGAGGGTACCCCTGGATCCTGCCGAGGCTGGACCTCAGCATTCAAGTTTTGGCCAAATTTCTCCATTAATCACAAAACGCTGTTAGCAAATTTCTTTCAAGTACTCTGCTACACTACCGTAAACATTAGCAGTGTAGTTTACCTGTATTCCCCAAAGAGCTGCCCCTTCCTTGAACATTATGCTTCAGGTCAGGTTGCTCCCTAAAAACTCTGTATAGTGGACAGCCTTTCAAAAATGATACAAACTATCTCAACATTCAATTATTCCAGATTACTCAATTTTCTTAGGTGAAAACAGATTAATTTAGAATCTTCATACCTGCAGATTGTCTTTTCCTCCCTCTTCTCTTGGATTCATTATCTTGGAGGGAAAGTTTTGAAGCAACATTTAGAGGACTTGACTGCTCACTTGACTTTGTGGCAATCACCCGGAAGTTAGGGAAGTTGGGACTATTTTCTGGTGTATTATTAGCACTCTTCCTGCCTCTGCGCTTTCTCCGAGGACTAAGTAGTTCCACAAAGACATCTGCTTGCAGTGGGCCATGACTCTGGCGAGTAGAACGACTGGAGATTCTTAAAGATTTAGTTTCTGTAGGAGGAGCAGATTTTATCTTTCTTAGGCTTCTACCAGTAGTTTTAGAAGAAACAGTTGTTTTCGGTGTACTCTGCTGACTCCGTGAAGTGTATCTTCCAGGGTCTTGTCGTTGGCCACGACTTGAGAAAGAAGAGCTAAGTCTCCCTCTTGTTTTAATTGGCAGTCTAACTTGTGGTCTTCCTCGTTTTCGTGGGCTATAAACAGTGTTAGAAAACAATTATTGTAAAGAGCAATGATGCACATATGATACCTCTATCCCCCTTGTTCTACTATTCAGCCAATGAGTTTAACACACATAACTTATGTGTTACTGAGATTTATCTTCAGTAACACATCAATAAGTAACATCCTTATTACTCAGTTTTTTCCCCTGGTAGTTCAGATGGTAGAGAATCTGCTTGCAATGCAGGAGACCTGGGTTTGATCCCTGTGTCAGAAAGATCCTCTGGAGAAGGAAATGGCAGGCCACTCCAGTATTCCTTCTTGGAGAATTCCATGGACAGAGGAGCCTGGAGAGCTATAGTTCATGGGATTGCAAAGAGTTGGACATGACTGAGTGACCATCTTTCACTTTTTTTTTTAAACTTAAAACTGACAAAATCTAAAATGTGCTTTATTTCTTTGTAATGCAAGGAGAACCTGTAATAATTTCTCAGTATAACTCCAGGACATCATCATGAAAATCAAATCCTAAGTCATGAATAAACTGCAATCATATCCTCAGAAGAACTGAATAAATGGACTTGATCGTGTTGAAAACTTAAAATGGAAATCTTTAGTTTCCATATGCTTCAGGAGACTGTCACTCTTATTATTGATACTGAGGTAACCTACAGCTTTGGCCAATGGGTCCCACAAAAGTAGGCCTTAAACCTACTATTCCTCAACACCAGGCCAAGAATCTCTTTGCTGTATTTTGATGTTTACTGTAAGAAACCAAACTATATTCAACCTTTTAATTGTCTTTATGTTACAGATAAAGATGATACAATCCCATTAAGCCTTCTATATCCATCTCCTCATATACCTGAACCTCTGGTTTGCCAAGTATTTCCAAGAATTTTCCAAGTTCTTTATTGTCTTTATGCTTAATATAATACGGTTGAGTTGGTGCTACTAAACAACTTGCTTGAAACAGAGGGGCTGGCTCTCTCTCATCTCCCTCAGGCTGTGACCTTTTTGGACTGTGTCAGTTCCAGCTGCCCTTGCTGCACATTCGCTTTCTTGATTCCACGTATGTTGTGTGTGCATGCTCAGTCGCTCAGCCCTGTCCAACTCTTTGCAACTCATGGTCTACAGCCCTCGAGGCCCCTCTCTCGTGGAATTTACCAGGCAAGAATACTGGAATTGGTAGCCATCTCCTACTACAGGAGATCTTCCCAACTCAGGGAGTGAACCTGCATCTCCTGTGTAGGCACTTCTTTACCACTAAGCCATCTGGGAAGCGATTCCACATGAAAGGAGTTCAAATGTTGAAAACAGATGGACAGTCTTAGAGACAAACAAGAAGAGACTGCCCCGCAGGAATAACCAAATCCATTCATTAGGCCTGGGTGACACAGCTTGCGCTAAGTTGTCAAATACTTGGCTATGCAGCAGTATAGTACAGTAGTGTAGTAGGTGCTGATGTGGCAGGAGTATAAAAAATACAACGTGCTTCCTGGCATTTCCCTCTGTTGACTACCAAGATCACCAATATTTGGGTATAACTTCTTGAGAAAGCAAAACATGCATCCAGAGCTGTGCTCATCTGTATCTCTAGCTGTCCTCTGGACTGCCTATTTACTAAAGTAAAAAATTAAGTAATAACCTTAATGAGGCTCTGACTTGACATCCTATCCAAACTTAAACTCATACTTGACTTTGTTATCTGGCTAAGTTCACACAAGGACTATACTCCTTTGGGAATAATTTCATATGTTTATAATACATAAAAGACAAGGGGAACTTTACGACACTATACTGCACACTCGTTTTTTAGTTAGAGGCCCAATCATTCCATTTGTATTTGAAAAGTCAAGAGATGGCCTAGTCATGACTCACAAACTCTTATTTTATTTCATGTTAGGATTTACCTGACTTCTTCTTCTTCTTGAGAATCATCTTCATCTTGTTCTACCTCATACTCTTCCTCTTCACTTTGACCCTCTTCTTCATCATCATCAACTTCATCATCCTCATCTTCCATACTACCTTCCATCTCATCATCACTTTCCAAGGATGGTCTCTGTCTAGAGGAGAGTCTTCTAGAACGCTGCTTTGGCCGACACTCTGGACAAAACCAGTCTCCTTCCGGCACAGTCTGATAAATCACATAAATAATCAGTAATCATCTCTCACTCAAAATCTCAATTCTAATCTGAGAAGCAGAAGGAAGAAAAAAAAAAAATACCTTGAGCTTTGGTCGAACACAGTAGGTATGGTGACCCCGATCACAGCCATCACAAAGTACCATGTTTTCAGCATCACCCTTCTTTCGGCATATCTTGCAACGGGCATTCAGTATAGATTTAGACCATATCACACTACGATCCAGGGTGGAGAGATGAAGAAAGACTTGGGATAGACTAGCAGAAGAAAGGAGAGACTCTCTCCAACGGTCCAGGACTGTTTTATAAGAACGCCCACTGTCACCAGCATCTTAAATGAAAGGGAAAGTAATTAAAACTTCCTAGGCAAACCCTAGACATCTCCTAGAACTATTTTTCTTGGTATTGTTAAATAGGTAAGAATTTAAAGTTCTTTTCTCCTATTACTTCACAAAAAGACCATATCGATATTAAAAACAAAAAATTCATGATAAAAGAAAATTTGCTGAGCCACACCTTGTTTATGATATGAAGAATTACTTAAATCTGTAAAACAAATGCTTGGGGATTTCAACAGTTAAAAGAGAAAAATAACTTAGAGCAATGTGTTCTCAATCTAGCAATCTAGTTCTTTGTATCAAATCTTGATCTTATTTAGAAAGTTGGCTAAATACAATAACAAGTCAGCTACTATTCATATGCATCAAGAATGTCACTGCCTCATTTGCAGATAAAAGATGGATTTCTCTTTAAGTTAAGTCTCAATCATATTTGAGGTTTCTTTTGGGGCTAATGAAAATGCTCTGAAGTTAGATAGTGGTGCACAACTGTACAACTGTGAATACATTAAAAACCACTGAACAGAACAATTTAAAAAGGATGAATTTTATATGAACATTTCATATGTGAAATATGGTTCAATGAAACTGTTACTAAAAATATCAATCATGTATAAATGCCAACTATATTGCCTCCTGTATCTAAGAAAATATTATTTTTAAAATAAGGTAAATTAAAAAAGTATTAACACCCCCTTAAAAATAACTTTCAGCACCAAATTTTATACAGAAACATTTGAATCTATTAAGAATCATTTGACTGGATGCTATTAATCCAGCTAGTCTATCATTTTACATGGGCATGTGATATTGACCTCAAATTGATCTTCACTACTGCAACTACCTTAGTTTTCCTAAGACATTATACTTAACTATAAAGTGCCTACCACATCACATCAAAATTCTGCAGGATATATCCTCAAGTGGAATCTCATGGATAGCAGCATGACAGTTAAGAAAACACAGGCTATGGAGTCAATCTGCCTTGAGGTGAGCACTAGCTCCCCTATACAGCTGGGCAAGGTACTTAAGGTGCCTCAGGTGCCTCAGCAGCAGTATGTGGCTAGCTTATACTGCTAATTAAATGAGATAATACACATAAGACATGTAAACTCTCTCTGTCACAGTGTAAATGCTACTATTATTATTATTCCTGCATTGTATTCTTCCTCCAATATGCAGCATTTTAGAAGATATGAAACAAGTCTACTCTATGGCCCCTGCTCTTAAGCAAAATTTAATATAGCTGGGAGGATGAAGATGCACACAATGAGGGGAAGTCATAAAGCGAGAGACCTATCAAACACTAGCAGATCTTGAAGTCTTGCTTTGACTGTTAGGCAGAAGGGAGAGACAGGACATGAAACCTAGGGCCCACTCAATGTGGTCAACCTTCCCTTAAAAGTTAGGGCCCCAAAAGGCTGCACCTGTAAGTGTCAGGTTGGAAACAGGTACCACAAAGAAGGAAGCAGGCAAGGAAATCTGCTCATCTAGAGTGTGATATTGGGTGGAAAGGGGAAAGACATCTATTTTATGTACCTACAAGCAAAGCCTTGAACAGGTTTAAAACCTAAAAAAACACAAGCTAAGATTTTAAAGTGGTCCAGGTGACCAGAGTTCTAAAAAAACATCTATTTCTGCTTTATTGACTATGCCAAAGCCTTTGACTGTGTGGATCACAATAAACTGTGGAAAATTCTGAAACAGATGGGAATACCAGACCATTTACCTCTTGAGAAACCTATATGCAGGTCAGGAAGCAACAGTTAGAACTGGACATGGAACAACAGACTGGTTCCAAATAGGAAAAGGAGTACGTCAAGGCTGTATACTGTCACCCTGTTTATTTAACTTCTACGAAGAGTACATTATGAGAAATGCTGGGCTGGAGGAAGCACAAGCTGGAATCAAGATTGCCAGGAGAAATAGCAATAACCTCAGATATGCAGATGATACCATCCTTATGGCAAAAAGTAAAGAAGAACTAAAGAGCCTCTTGATGAAAGTGAAAGAGGAGAGTGAAAAAGTTGGCTTAAAGCTCGACTTAAAGCTGAACATTTACAAAATAAGTAACGTAAGTTGAATTTGTGTTATTTCACTTATTTTTTCTTTTATATGTCTCAGGATGAAATGAATGTCTAACCCTGCTGTATATAAACAAGCATAGGGAACACTATAGTTCTCTGCTCTTGTATAATCTATTAGATGTAAACTGCAGTATCAATCAGTGTCAACTTCTTCCCTTTGTCTAAATATTTAATAAAAGGTACTGACGGAAATTCAAACATATTAAATAATAAATTTGATCCCCCCTCANAAGTACCATGTTTTCAGCATCACCCTTCTTTCGGCATATCTTGCAACGGGCATTCAGTATAGATTTAGACCATATCACACTACGATCCAGGGTGGAGAGATGAAGAAAGACTTGGGATAGACTAGCAGAAGAAAGGAGAGACTCTCTCCAACGGTCCAGGACTGTTTTATAAGAACGCCCACTGTCACCAGCATCTTAAATGAAAGGGAAAGTAATTAAAACTTCCTAGGCAAACCCTAGACATCTCCTAGAACTATTTTTCTTGGTATTGTTAAATAGGTAAGAATTTAAAGTTCTTTTCTCCTATTACTTCACAAAAAGACCATATCGATATTAAAAACAAAAAATTCATGATAAAAGAAAATTTGCTGAGCCACACCTTGTTTATGATATGAAGAATTACTTAAATCTGTAAAACAAATGCTTGGGGATTTCAACAGTTAAAAGAGAAAAATAACTTAGAGCAATGTGTTCTCAATCTAGCAATCTAGTTCTTTGTATCAAATCTTGATCTTATTTAGAAAGTTGGCTAAATACAATAACAAGTCAGCTACTATTCATATGCATCAAGAATGTCACTGCCTCATTTGCAGATAAAAGATGGATTTCTCTTTAAGTTAAGTCTCAATCATATTTGAGGTTTCTTTTGGGGCTAATGAAAATGCTCTGAAGTTAGATAGTGGTGCACAACTGTACAACTGTGAATACATTAAAAACCACTGAACAGAACAATTTAAAAAGGATGAATTTTATATGAACATTTCATATGTGAAATATGGTTCAATGAAACTGTTACTAAAAATATCAATCATGTATAAATGCCAACTATATTGCCTCCTGTATCTAAGAAAATATTATTTTTAAAATAAGGTAAATTAAAAAAGTATTAACACCCCCTTAAAAATAACTTTCAGCACCAAATTTTATACAGAAACATTTGAATCTATTAAGAATCATTTGACTGGATGCTATTAATCCAGCTAGTCTATCATTTTACATGGGCATGTGATATTGACCTCAAATTGATCTTCACTACTGCAACTACCTTAGTTTTCCTAAGACATTATACTTAACTATAAAGTGCCTACCACATCACATCAAAATTCTGCAGGATATATCCTCAAGTGGAATCTCATGGATAGCAGCATGACAGTTAAGAAAACACAGGCTATGGAGTCAATCTGCCTTGAGGTGAGCACTAGCTCCCCTATACAGCTGGGCAAGGTACTTAAGGTGCCTCAGGTGCCTCAGCAGCAGTATGTGGCTAGCTTATACTGCTAATTAAATGAGATAATACACATAAGACATGTAAACTCTCTCTGTCACAGTGTAAATGCTACTATTATTATTATTCCTGCATTGTATTCTTCCTCCAATATGCAGCATTTTAGAAGATATGAAACAAGTCTACTCTATGGCCCCTGCTCTTAAGCAAAATTTAATATAGCTGGGAGGATGAAGATGCACACAATGAGGGGAAGTCATAAAGCGAGAGACCTATCAAACACTAGCAGATCTTGAAGTCTTGCTTTGACTGTTAGGCAGAAGGGAGAGACAGGACATGAAACCTAGGGCCCACTCAATGTGGTCAACCTTCCCTTAAAAGTTAGGGCCCCAAAAGGCTGCACCTGTAAGTGTCAGGTTGGAAACAGGTACCACAAAGAAGGAAGCAGGCAAGGAAATCTGCTCATCTAGAGTGTGATATTGGGTGGAAAGGGGAAAGACATCTATTTTATGTACCTACAAGCAAAGCCTTGAACAGGTTTAAAACCTAAAAAAACACAAGCTAAGATTTTAAAGTGGTCCAGGTGACCAGAGTTCTAAAAAAACATCTATTTCTGCTTTATTGACTATGCCAAAGCCTTTGACTGTGTGGATCACAATAAACTGTGGAAAATTCTGAAACAGATGGGAATACCAGACCATTTACCTCTTGAGAAACCTATATGCAGGTCAGGAAGCAACAGTTAGAACTGGACATGGAACAACAGACTGGTTCCAAATAGGAAAAGGAGTACGTCAAGGCTGTATACTGTCACCCTGTTTATTTAACTTCTACGAAGAGTACATTATGAGAAATGCTGGGCTGGAGGAAGCACAAGCTGGAATCAAGATTGCCAGGAGAAATAGCAATAACCTCAGATATGCAGATGATACCATCCTTATGGCAAAAAGTAAAGAAGAACTAAAGAGCCTCTTGATGAAAGTGAAAGAGGAGAGTGAAAAAGTTGGCTTAAAGCTCGACTTAAAGCTGAACATTTACAAAATAAGTAACGTAAGTTGAATTTGTGTTATTTCACTTATTTTTTCTTTTATATGTCTCAGGATGAAATGAATGTCTAACCCTGCTGTATATAAACAAGCATAGGGAACACTATAGTTCTCTGCTCTTGTATAATCTATTAGATGTAAACTGCAGTATCAATCAGTGTCAACTTCTTCCCTTTGTCTAAATATTTAATAAAAGGTACTGACGGAAATTCAAACATATTAAATAATAAATTTGATCCCCCCTCAGCAAACCTATAAATAGCTTTAATTGATGGCAATTTCAGAAGTGGAAAAATCAGCAGAATTACATTTTATTCCCATACCCCTTTTGGAATCACAGAATTAATAGAATTAATAGTAGTAATAACATTTTACATTTATAAGAGTCCTATGACTTACAAATAACTTTTAATTGAAATAACTGTAAATTCACATGTGTTTGTAAGAAACGATACAGAGATCCCTTATATACATAATTTGATTTCGACATAGAAAGTATTAGGAAATACTGAAGACAACAGTGATACAACAAACACAAATTTGAATCTTTGTGATTATATGTATTTTATTTCTTACGAATGTTACTTTCAATGTGAAAAGTGAGTTATTAAGCTCATGGTGGAATCATCAACTTATAAGAAAATTAAAATATGGACAGGCTTACTAGAACAATGAGATACTAACTACAAATTCTTCATTTTAAAAATAGATAATTTATGAATATACTAATGTTTCAAGCACCATATATTTATGAAAACTTTGTTCTTACTACTCAAAACACTAACATTCAAATCATTTTTAAAGGATTTTAGTCTACTCAAGATTCTCTCTCAATAAGAGATCAAAAAGATAAGGCTTAAAACAACTGTTTCTTCTAGTACCTCACTATTGAGATATAAACTATCTCAATATAATGAATTATAGATTAATTCAGTTTTTCAGAAAGACCACAGCGAACTAGTGGCAGTTATGATATGAAAATTGATTTGGAACTTGAGACATATTTTCCTAAAAGCATAAGGATTATGTTTCCTAGGTTAGTCCTAAAAAGCACATTATTTCATAACTACTGAAACATACTCATGATAGAATATTTCTGTCATCCTAACCATAGATTGTAGAGCACTTCCTCATCTATGTACCCTGAAACACTTGGTATTTCGGATTTAGCACTTCGTACACATGCGCAGGTGAGTGACCCACATTGTCAAACCATACCCTTAATGGGGGGCATTTAAGTAGTTTCTTTGAGGTTCTGTTTTAAATGACAATACATTTATGTATAGTGTTTGATCATTCAGGGTCTGACGAGTCATAGGACTTGGTAATCTCTTTGGAAGAAACATTCATAAAAGAGATGGACAGAAATAGTTAAACAGACATTCACTGAAATGAATGAATACCTAGAATAAATTTTTAAAGTATTATTTAAAAAATCTCACCTGAAAGAACTTATATTTTAAAATGAAAATGTAATCTCAAAATTTTCAAATTAGTTGATCAATTTTATTCTGTCAGCCAGTAAAGTTCTATTAATTAAGGGGTAACTGAAAAGCATTTAAAATACAACATAACAGATACTTACCAAGTGGAGCTTTTAGAAAACGCCTCTCAATACCCTGTTCTATTTGAAAAAGTGCCATTGCAAGATGATGAACCACGTTGCTCACTGACTGTGGTGTACTTGCATTGGTTGAGACAGTACTTGGAGATTCTGTTTTTATGCCCAAAAGTCTACAATTAAAACATTGAAGAGTTTATAGTACTTAAAACCACTATTAGATGAAACTTGAGTCCACTGACTTATCCAGATCCTTACTTATACCTGTGTAAGAAATGGTTTCCTCAGTCTCTAGGAGTTCTCATAAGGCACCGGGAAAGGGAGAGAAAAACATGAATCAAGAGCTAAACTATCAAGTCATTTAGGCACATCACAAGGGCAAATACAGAGAGGAGGAAAGGTGGATGAGAGAAGGCTTAGAAGGCTTTAGGAAAGAAGCCTTAGACGGCTCTAAGGAAAGAAACCTTTCCCTAGAGAGGTGATATCAGATGGGCCTTAAGGAAGGAGTAGCTCAGGCAGCTCATCTCTATTTCTCGTGCTTCAGCTTTTACTTGTAGCTGCCTCCTAACTAACTAGTTCCTTGGCCTCCAATCTTACTTCCTTTGCAATGAATCTCCATGCTGCACCTAAAACGATCATTTAAAAATGCAAGCCCATTTACTCGAAATCTGTATAATGTCTTCCCTCCCAGTTTCATATCCTTTCCACCTTTAGGTCTCAGTTTCACAGTCACTTCCTCTAGCATTTCCTTTGCTGTCTTCCATATTCTCTTACGTATCAATATTACATTTCCACTGGGTATTTACTTCTACCAGAACTCTGACACTGCTCTATAATTGCTAGCTTAAGGTCCCTCCACCATTTCCTTCTAGACAATAAATTTATCCTAAGGGCAAATGCTATCTGAAAAAGTAAAAAGTATCTGTCTATAGAGAAATCAGTTCTGATTAATAGCTCAAATAATATTTTAATCTATTACAGTTTACCAAGTTTTCTTACAGAAAAGAAAAATGGATAATGTAAAGCTACTTTCTGAAATTAATAAAACTTTAAGTTCAAAGACTTTTTAGAAACTCGAATAACCATCATCATCCTAACAAGTTGTCTCTCGGCTGCTTTAGTACTAAGAGAGGTAACAGAGAACTTGAGGTTTAGCAAAATCATTTCAGTGGTTATAAATATTAATGTCCTCACAATAAGGTTTTAACACAATTTCTTGAAGAAAAAGAAACACTTTCTTAAAAACAAACATAAAATGGCAAGAAAAAGTGACGGTTACTTTAGAAAAATCCTTTTCGTACCTGTCTTTTACTATGACCTTTGCTTGCTCATCAATTTCCATCTCCTCTACTTCTTCATTCACAGTTTTAATTATCCCATTTTCCTTGTTTTCCTCATTTAATAGCTCATACCGTCCGCTTTCTAATGCTGACCTCCAGACGTGTCGGTCTGTAACCTGTAACAAAACTCAAATTTACTAACCCTGAAAAATGGCATGTACTGTTCCTAAGAAGTATGAAGTTCAATGTACATATGAAAAATTCATGAATATTCTAGAACAGATTGTGAATCAAAAAGAGATCTAAAAATAAGGTTACTAAGTGGCCAAAATGGAGTTCATATCATTCATAAATGGAAGCTTTAATACCTTACTCTCTATATAGTGAAATTATAAATGACTCTAAGGTTGGTCACCTGACAACAGTAAAAAGTGACAGATGATAGCAAAGGAATGAAGAGAACACACATATCAAGCATGAATTACTTACAGATTTTAAAAAGGTAACAAAGAAACCAATAAACAAACCAGACTCAGCAGAGCAGGCAGGAGCTAGTCAAGGAAGAAGAAAATATCCTTATACATTTCAACATCAACTTGGATGAAAATACCGTAAAACAGATATTTTTTAAATACCAAAGTTAATATTAAAAAAGGTTTTAAGCAAGTTTTCTATCTATATATATATAATTTGATACAGGGAAATAAAATTAGTTATTATAAAAAATGCATCACTCCTGCTATTTATTCAGAACATACATGCCTTGACTATATCAAATAAGTTAACAAACATAAAATATCAAATAAGTTACCAAAATTCTGGTAATTAGGCAAGTTAAAAATGGGAACAGGTACAAACCTTGATTGCGCCCAATGTTCCTTGGTAGATTCTGTCTTCAATATCCAAAAGAAAATCCCTCAGCCTCAACTCAAGCTGTCTTTCTGCAGACATCTGGGATGGATCATACACATTGGAAGATCTTCCCCGACTATATGTAGGTTTGCTATCAGTTTGAGGTTTGTCTGAAATAGTTAGCAAACATCTTTATTATGATTTTCTTGTTAAAAAATATAATTATCCATATGACTGTATGATTGTGAGACAGTGGCTATAAAAACCCCTAGTAAGTCCTCAAGTATGGGGGAAAAAAAGAAGAAAATGTTTGCACATCATTTATCTCATAAGGGACTTGTATCTATCCAACAGAATATATAAAGAACTCTTACAGCTCAATAAAAAGACAAATAATACAATTAAAAAATGAGCAAAGGATCTGAACACACTTTTCTTCCTTTATCCCTCTTTTTTTTTTTTTTGCTGTGCCATGAAGCTTGCAGGATCTTAGTTTGATGATCAGGGATTGAACGCAGGCCCATGGCTGTGAAAGTGCTGAGTCCTAACCACTGGACCACCAGGGAATTTCCCTGAACACATTTTTCTTTGGCCAATAAAACCATGAAAAGATGCTCAACATCATTAGTCATTTGGGAAATGCACATCAAAACCACGTGAGATACCACTTCACACCTCTACAACGGCTAGAATAAAAAAGTCTGATAACAATCATTGAGAAGTGTGTGGAGAAATTTAACCTTCAATATGAAATAGTGAGACACTTCAGGAAACAGTCTCATGACAGTTCCTCAAATGATTAAACAGAATCACCATAGTGCATAGTGATGATGTGTACATGCCAAGCTGCTGCAGTTGTATCCAACTCTTTGCAACCCCATGGACTGTAGCCCACCAGGCTCCTCATGGGATTTTCCAGGCAAGAATACTGGAGTGGATTGCCATGCCCTCCTCCAGGGGATCTTCCCGACCCTGCGATCAAATCTGATTCTCCTGAGTCTCCTGCATTGCAGGCAGATTCTTTACAACTTGAGCCACTGAGGAAGCCATATGACTCAGTAATTTCACTCTTAGGTATACACCCAAGAGAAATGAAAACATATGTCAGCAAAAATTTATACACAAATGTTCAAAGCAGCATAATAGCCAAAAGGCAGAAACAGTAGAAATGTCCATCAATTAACATATGGATAAGTAAAATGTACTAAAATGTAGTATACAATGAACATAAAGAGAATGAAGTACTGATATATGGTACAACTTGAATGAACCTTGAAAAGATCATGCTAAAGTAAAAGAAGCCTGTAACAAAAGACCATATATTACACAATACCAGTTTTGGGGATAATGAAAATGTTCTAAAATTGACTGTGTAAGATATCTAAGAATATATAAAAAACTACTGAATTGTACACTTCAGGGTAAACTGTATGATAAGTGAATTAAATCTCAATAAAGCTGTTAAAGAATTGTGATCAACAATTTTTAGAGAACTAAAGTAGTCAAGGTAATAATATAACTCTAAATTTAAGATCACTCTACCTAGAAAACCCCATTTACACCTAAAAATGCCTTACTTCTTTCTCTTATTTGTCGTCAATAGACCAGCCAGCAAATAGGAAACACTGCTACCTGAACTGTCCTTGCAGCCCATCTGCTAAGGCATGATCCCTAATAGAACCTGTCCCTGGACCCTCAGTTAATACCTTCAGTGAGTGACCTCACTCACTATTAGATCTCAAAACTCTATGGCAACCCTAGTGCCTCAAGTATTCAATCTACTGATCACACAATGAGCTCAGAAAGAGTATGTAACTTCTCATATTGTTAAGATGTGTTTCTCATAATCCAAGTGGAAGCCAGGAGAATCTAGAAAACCTTATTTCTCTAACCAGCAAATTTCTCTAACTCAAGAACTGAGAGCATTGTCCAGATGAAAGAGAAAGTGTTTTAAATACAGCTCTTGATAAGTTTGAAAAATGTTTACTCTTAAGCCAGAGATTACAGGAAAAGAAAAATAAAGGAAATAGGTTTCATTGAAAATTTACCTGAAAAATGAAATTTCTCTTCAGAAAATCGGGCTAGCTGTGCACATATTCTGCTTTTCTCTTGCAACAAAGTTTCTTTTAAGGCACTTTCTCTATGTCCTCTAGAGTTGAGGGCTTCAATCAGCTGATCCAGCTGTTCACAGGAACTGTAAAAGCACCACCGATTCGGCTTATGCACCGGCTTTGGCAGCTGCACAGTATCATCACACGGACTGTGGTGAATGCCGGAGGTAGATTCAGACATCAAAGAATCTCCAGTTTTAGTGGATACCTGAGGCGCTTGAGACTGTACATTATTCTGAAATGATGAAGGTCTAGGCAACAGCATGTCTTCAGTGAGACCAGAATAATCCTCTTCAATAAATAATCCAGGAATAGAAGGGAAAATCCAATACCGCCTGTACATGCGGTCCCGGCCCAAGGGAAAGATATTGGTACATGCTATGGCACTTTGGATTTTTTCTAAGAGCTCTTTCTCTTTTCGTTGGTGTTCCTGTTTTAAAGCTTCTTCCTCCTCAGCAGTAAGAGGCTCTCTTGTTACACAGTTGACCTCTTCTTGCCTCGTAAATTCTTTAAATCCATTTTGTCCCTTTTTTCCTGTCATTGAAACCATCATATTTTAATTTTTCACTAGAAAAACATGCCAAGCTACCCCAAGTTACTATACATTATGGAGTAAACTATGTGCCACTCCCACATACCCCCAATTTGTACATTGAAGTCCTAAACCCCAATGTGACTGAATTTGGAGACAGGGCCTTTAAGGACGTGATTAAGGTCAGACTGGTGTCTTTAAGCAAGAGGAAGGGAGACCAGGGCACTCTGTTCCCACTTGTAGGTGAGGAAAGGTCATATGAAGATGCAGGGAGAAGGTGCTAATACCAGCTGAGAAAGGCCACACCGGAAACTAACCTTGCTGGCACCCTGATCTTGTACCTCCAATCTCCAGAACTGTGATAAAACCTTCTATCTCCATACTAGAGAGTGTGCCAGAGTCTGTTAGTTATTCTGCAAGATACATTCAGTCCTTCTTCTAAGGTTGCTGCTGCTACTAAGTCACTTCAGTCGTGTCTGACTCTGTGCGACCCCACAGACGGCAGCCCACCAGGCTCTCCCGTCCCTGGGATTCTCCAGGCAAGAACACTGGAGTGGGTTGCCATTTCCTTCTCCAATGCATGAAAGTGAAAAGTGAAAGTGAAGTCGCTCAGTCTTCTCAGGCAGAAGTTAGCAAACCTCTTCTATGAAGGGCTAGGTTGTCAATATTTTAGGCTGTGTGGGTCATATGGTTTCTATCACAGCTACCCAACTCTGCCACTGTAGCATGAAAGCAGCCACAGACAATATGCAGATGAATGAGCATGGCTATACTCAGCACAACTTAATTTATGGTCACTGACTCTGAATTTCATGTGATTTTCACATCACAAAGTATCACTGTTTTAAATTTTTTTTTTATTTAAAAAACTATTTAAAAATGTAAAAATCCTTTCACAGGCTCATGGGTGATATTAAAACAGGGGGCAGGGCGGATTTGGCCAATGGGCTGTTCTTTAACAACCACCGCTTTAAGGTAACAGAAGCCTTAATTATTAGCAGGCACACAACAATCCAACGGAGAAGGCAATGGGATCCCATTCCAGTACTCTTGCCTGGAAAATCCCACGGCGGAGGAGCCTGGTAGGCTGTAGTCCATGGGGTTGCTAAGAGTAGGACACGACTGAGTGACTTCACTTTCACTTTTCACCTTCATGCATTGGAGAAGGAAATGGCAACCCACTCCAGTGTTCTTGCCTGGAGAATCCCAGGAATGGGGAAGCCTAGTGGGCAGCTGTCTATGGGGTTGCACAGAGTTGGACACGATTGAAGCAACTTAGCAGCAGCAGCAGCGGCAATCCAAAAGAAGGACATTTCCCAGACCCTCTTTGCCCAGTAAATATGGCTACATGAGAAATTATTGGTCAAAGAGGTGGAAGCAGAAGCACTGTCTGTAACCTCTGGGTTATGCCTCTTTTTCCACTTTCAATAGACAGAATGAAGACAGGGTGATAAATCATTTTGGAACATGAGGATGGCAGCAAACCCTCAAGGAGGACAGTACCAACAAGACAGAAGGAGTCTAGACTCGGCTGGCCTTTTACACTTTGTCGAAGCATTAGACTTCTCTCCTGTTTCAGTCATTGCCAAATTGTTTAAACGGTTGGGGGGATGTTTCTTCTCTTTCTTTTGCCTGAAAGGGTTTGTGTAAGATTGGAATTATCTGCTTTGAAATTTGGCAGAATTCACCATAAAGTCACTTAGGAATGATGTTTTCTTTATAGTAAGGTTTTCAATACTAATTCAAGATCTTTAATAGTTTAGGACCATTCACATTTTTAATCTTTGTATTAATTCATTTCTATAATTTGCATTTTTTCTAGGATTTTGCTTTTTGCCCTCTATTTTCAAATTCACTATTAAATTATGTTGTCCCCTTATCTTTAAATTTCTACCCTATCTCTAGTTACGCTGCTTCAATTTTTAGTCCTAATTTTATTTATTGTGAGCCCTCACCCCCTGAAAGTCAATTCAACAAACGTTTGTCTAGTTTGTGTCTTTCTCAAAGAACAAACTTTTGGCTTTGCTGTTTTTCTCTATTACAGTTTTATTTTCTATTAATTTTTACTCATATTTATTGTCTCCTTATATTGAGGAAGATTATTCTAGTTTTTGCCTCTAACTTCTTAAATGAATCCCTAGAGCAATTTGCCTTTCTAATTTCCTAATATGTATTAAAGCTATAAATTTTCCTTTAAGTAGAGGGACTGTATCCAACAAGTATGGACTTGTATGGACTATATCCATCAGTATGCAGTATTAATTAGTTTAAATATTTTAAAATTTCTATTAGGGCTTCTCCTTTGAAACTCTAATTGCTTAGAAATATGTTCTAAATTCTAATAGCATAAGATTTGTTTTGGATTTCCAAATCAGTTAGTTGCATTATAGTCAGAGAATACAGCCTCCATGATATTGTATAAGAGATTTTCTGTCCACTTACAATAACCATTTAAAAAATAATGCAAAAAAACAGATACTGTCCAAATTAGAGGCACAGAATAAACTTAAGTATCTCCTTTAATAGTTATAAAATGAAAATGGTTAGAGATCCTCAGAAGTAACTTGTATCACAAGCTTTCAAAAAATGTATTTCCTTTGATCCAGCACCTTATGAGATTACTTTAACGCAGTAGAGATTTCCATTCTCAGCAATATGACACCAGTTAAAGCATTACTGATCTTTGCATCTCTAGCATCTAAGAGGCATTCAATGCTGATTGGTACATTATAGAATAAAAATTTCTATTTGGTCAACATAAAGTAGCAAATACAAAAAATCAACATACCTTGGAATCACAAATGGAAGTAACCTAATATATATTTCAGAATAGTGAATTAATAAAATGCCTTATCAATTAAAAACAGGCAAGCATGCCCTTAAGAAATTCTGTATTACCCCTTCTGCCTCTTTTATGTGGTCCTGGGTCATCTTCATCTTCAGTAACTGTATCTTGATCTTGTTCTTTTTGCTCTATTTCTTTGCTCTCAGTGCTAGTATCAAAATCTTCCCTTTCCTCCTCCCTTAAGAAGAAAAAAATATTTACAATTCCATTCACGAAATATTTATTGCCTGTCTATGAAGTGCCAGGGTTTATCCTTCAGGAAGTAGTAAACAAGATAATACAGAGTTTATAGTCTTACAGATAACTATATAAATCATTGTAAAATTAAAATATGTAATAAATACTAAAAAAGAAGTAGTTCAAAATGCTATGAAAGCATTTTGAGGAGAACCTGATCCCTAGTCTCAGGGATCAAGCAATGCTCGCCTAAAGAAGTGATGTTTAAACTGCAAGACTAAGGAGGCTGGGAGGGGTGAGGTAGCAGGTAAGAAGAAATCTTTGTTTCTGGAGGAAGGAATAACATGCAAATCCACTGAGCTCAAGGGAAAAGGAAAGAGCTTCTAATTTTGACAAGAATGTAAACAAAAAAGGAGCAATTTAAGATACGACTGAGAAAAATCAGGGCAAGATCATACTGGGCCTTGCAGGGCATTATTCAAAGAGCAATGGGGGCGGGTGGGGAGAAGCTACAGCGAAAAAGTGGAAGAGTTTAGAAAAGGGAAATGACATGATTAGAAGGTACTCTTGCTGCTATGTGGAAAATGATCTGAGATAGAAAGCAGATGAGGGGAGATCAGTAAAGAGGCCACTGTAATTAGTCCAGGTAGCTGGCTGGGAGGTAATGGTGGCTCAGAGTATAAAAGGAGATAAGCAGACAAACAATAAGGGGGAGAAGTAGACAAATTCAGATACAGTAAGTAAGTAGGAACAATATGGATGTTTTATCACTGTATTGTCCAAATCAAGACTAAAGTTGCATGGAATTTGAATTCCACCATTTATGTTCTACATTCAAAGAGTTTTGCAAACTCAATGTATTCAGGAGCCAGAGGGATAATGTAAAGGAGTGAGGTTAGATGAGTGCAAACATATGAAGTGGTGGGATCTATTACATGCCTAATTAATTTTTTTAAAAAACTGAAGATATCACAAGGAAACAATAATTGCAACTATACAAGGCAATGAATATTACTACATTATAGTAATCATTTAACAATATATATTTATCAAATCATTATTTTATATACCTTAAATGAATACAGTATTTTATGTATAACTGACATAACTGGAAAAATGTTTATAAAGTTTAAAAAAAAATTTGAGACATAGTTCACATACCATAAAAATCACCATTTTAAAGTGTATAACTCAGTGGTTTTTAGCAATATTAACAAGGTTGTACAATTACTGCCTCTATCTAATTCATCATTTCAGAAGAAAAATTGGATAGCCATTTTCAATTCCTTTTCCCCACTGCCTCTGATAACCACTGATTGTACTTTCTGCTTTGGACTTGCCTATTCTGGACTTTTCCTATAAATGGAATATTCATATGGTCATCTGTGATTAGCTTCTTTCACCTAGCATGTTTCCAAAGTTCATCCATGTTATAGCATGTATCAGAATTCCATTCCTTCTTATTTCTGAATAACATTCTGCTATAAGGATATACCACAGAAGCAGTATATCATTGTTTATCCATCAACTGGTGGACTGATGGGACATTTGGGTTGGACTGTTTTTTGGCTATTAAGAATAATGCTGCTATGAACTTTCATGTATACATTTTTGGGTGAATGTATGCTCTTAATTTTCTTGGGTACATACCTAGGAGTGGAATTGCTGGCTACATGGTAACATATGGTTTGGACTGTTTGATGAACTGTCAAATTTATCCAAAGCAGCCACACTGTTTTACACATTGCTGTGAGCAATATATGAGAGTTCTAATTTCTTTATTCTCACCAACATATGTTACCATCCCTCAACGGAAATACCCCCATCTTAGTAAGTGTGAAGTATATCTCATCGTGGTTTTGATATGTATTTCCCTAATGACTAATGATGTTGAGCATTTTTTATGTGCTTCATATAGATCTTCTCTGAAGAAATGCCTGTTAAAATCCTTTGCCCGTTTTTAAAACTGAGTTGTCTTTTTACTATTGAGTTGTATGAGTTCTTTATACATGCTGGATGTCAGACCATCATCAGATATACGATTTATAAAATTTTTTTCTATTCTCTGGGTTGTTTTTTTAACTTTCTCAACAGTGTTCTTTGAAGCACAAAAGTTTCCAATTTTGGTGAACTCTATTTTTTGTTTAGTCGCTTGTAGTTTAGGTGTCATATCTATTATTAACTTTTTAAGGTATCCAAATAAATTCCTTAAAGTATTACTGATGGCCATATAAAATACAACTGTTCCAAGTTTGTGACCTATGATCTTAAGATGTAACAGGTATTTTTACATGTAAGTATAATCAAAAGTCAATATACTAAATTTGGAATACTGAGGTTTTTAGAATTTCTTTTGTAGATTTTATTTTAGAGTGATTATTTCTGCTAATTTTGAATATGATTTGCCATTTACAATATAGGAAAAGTTCCCACTTGTCTTCACAGCCAATCTTCATTCCTAATATGTCAATATGTAATAAAATACTTTAGGCAGTCACTGAATTATTTAAGGTGCTGACATCTTCTCCCTCCACCTTCTATCAAAAGCTCCAATCTCCTTAAAAAGCTTGAAGGAACTCTGTGAAACACAGAGTACAACTGTGATGATGGTGGTGGAAGGGAGAGATACTATTAGCAATGCTAGAATGAGTTTTAGATTCCCTGAAAGTGCTTTTTAAAAAAAACTAACACATGTGTATCTGAGGACTCTCTGTATGTAAACTTCATAAGCTTGCTGACACTATTACAAAACTACAGAAAACTAGTTTTCTAAAAATTTGGAAAGCATTTGAGAATTTAAGCTGCTGATTCTTATTCTTTATGTCGAGATAAGCAGTGTAATTCAAACCATACCCAACAGATATATCTGCGACTGAACTTCTTTGCTCATCTTCCTTTAGTTTTTCTTGTTTCTCCTTCATTTTTTGTTCTTGCTCCTTCAGTTTTTCTTCTTTCCTTTTACGAATTCTAAAAGTTAAAATATTATAGTCTATATAATACTTTTAACTTTTTATCTTTAACCACCCAATTACAGAAAATGTGTTCCAAATGTTATCACAAAACTATAATCTATTCATAACCTTTCAGTGGTAAGCCAGTGCCACATTACAGCCCAATATGGTTTTACTTTTTTAATACATTTTATTTTATTATTATTTCTTTTTTTTGCTGTGCTGTACAGCATGTATGGGATTTTAGTTCCCTGACCAGGGATTGAACCCATGTCCCCTGCACTGGGAGTGTGGAGTCTTAACCACTGGACTGCCAAGGAAGTCCCCAACATGTTTTTAGAGGCAAAGAAATAACCAGCTTTCATTAGCACAACGGACTATAATTACATCTCACCTAGCAGCTGCTTCTTCCCTCTCTTTTCGATGTTGTTCTGCTTTTAACTCCCGGAACTCCTGTTTTGCTTGTCTTAGTATGTCAACATAATCTTCAATGAAATCTCTAGTAGAAACTAGGGTCAGTAGTTTCCCACAGAGAGCATGAAGTATCTTCATCTTTTCTCCTGCCAAAAATTGGTAAATAACGTCTAGTTATCAATGACAAGAAAAAATTTAATTTGTGGCTCAATGTGAAAATATTTAATAAAGACTAGGGAAGAGTCTCTTAAAATCAACTAGGCTAGTGGCATTTACGGAAAAAAGCAACTTTGAATCCAATTAACAGTTATGTGATATATAATGCATTTCAAATACTAATAACTACTACTAGTTAAACAGACATGACAAACTTTCTAATTGCAAAGAGTTAATTTTTAAGTTTTAATTTTAGGCTTATGTAGCTTATGTATGAAGTTCAAATCAAAACTAAGTTGTAAGTACATGAGACACAAAACATGGATTCGATCCTTGGTACGAGATGATCCCCTGTAAGAAATGGCAACCCACTCTAGTATTCTTGCCTGGAGAATCCCTTGGACAGAGGGAGCTTGGCAGGCTACAGTCTACACGGCTGCAAAGAGACATGTCTAAGTGACTGAGCATGCATACGTGCACACACACACACACACAAATGGCAATAGGCAAACTGTTACTCAGAAAACACTGTACAAAAACACTACCATAAATTTTAAAAATTATATGAATGTTGGATCAACTATACCACCATAAAAATTTTTTGAACTACATGACTCTTAGGAATTAGGTACTCTTATTATATGTTCTCTTAAATAAGCATATTAAATTCAATACTATATACTTGTACAATTTTTACTTTTATCTATAAAAGGAAGTAAAAAAAACTGTGTTAATTTTCCATATTGTGCCTCACTGCTCAAACATTTATTCAACTGAATGTTAGAATTCTGTAGCTACAGCTTACATTTCTGATATATTAATAAATAGAAATTAAAGCTAGCTAATTCCCACAATCCTTCTAGACTTGCTAGATATAGTAAACTAACCACACATTTTTAAAGTAATAGAAAATCCAAAGAGAAAAAAGACAAGAAAATCATAAATAATTAAAGTTAATATGAATAACAACTGTAGTTAATTTAGGTCCCCATTTGTATTCTGACTTTTTTTTTTAAAAGAGACTGCTTTCTTTCTTTCTCTTTTAAAACTGAGTGTCATCTAAAATTTTCTCATCAGCTACCGAGTATTCTGGGCATTAATAGGAAGGTTATACAAATTCTAACTTGCAAAGTTTACCTGGTGTCAAATCATACACTGAAGTGCTTGACAGTTTCTTCACTAGGCTGGGGTTGCTCAAACGAAGCTCCATGCAGGCATCATCGGTAGCATCAAACCCTCCTCGTTTCTGATACCTGTACTTCGCATTTGCTGATGTTACATCAGCACCTGAAGCTAAGATGTGTAGTCTGAGGATTTCAGAAAGAGTGCAGCTATCGAGATCCAAGCTTTTCAAACTGCAGCCTATAGTCGTTAAAAACGAAACAGTTATTTAGAATGTAAACAATAAATCCTCAGTAATGTAAAATATACCTTTATAAAAGTAAAAAGGCAATAAAAAAAAAAAAAAACCCACACATACCCTGATGCAACTGCGGCCATGCAGCTGCCAAAGATGCAACTGCAGATAGTGCAGATTTTGTGGGGTCTGTATCTTCATCCAAAGCCTCTGTTAGATCTTTAAGGAAATAAATACTTTATTCTAGTGCAAATCAAAGCTTGAATATTTGGGAATAATGCCCTTTTAAAATGATGAAAGAAACAGCAAACAGCTTAACATTCAGGAACCTCAAAAGAACTGACACTAGGTACCACAAGCATCATTCACATTCTGCCTAGGCTCCAACTAAAACTATAAATCCTAAGACATGTACTACACACTAATTTTCCCCTTACTTAACATAGAGAAGACAATTTCCAAGTTACCAAGAAGATACACATACACATTCCAAAACAATGGTAAAATACACTTTAAAATGAAAGACAAATTTCCTTGCTCAATATAACTTTAAAAAAAGTCTACTTTGAAAATCAGAATCTATTTGAAGATATCCAAATCTTTCATAAATATTCAATTACAAATACTCAATCATAACAAAGTATAAGTTGTAATCATCACAAAACCAACACAGAAGAAGAGCTAAAAGAACTTAAAGACAATACTACTGTCACTTAACCACAGATTCATCTCTTCATTTAAATTGCCTGTTTTTATTTTGAAAACTCTCTGATCCATGAAACAACAGGAAGATATCCCTGTATTTTTCCAAGTAAATTGCTTCAGCTTTGAAAACAGTGCTTAAGCTACAAATAGGACCAAAGAGCAAGTCTACTGACACAAATATATTTAAACCATTAGGATGTACAATTATTCCTTACATAGATAAAAAAATTAAAATGTCACCAATGAAAAAACTTTTAAGCTGATAAAAAGCCCTTCTGCTCTACCACAGTAGACACAGCTTCAGACTAAGTCTCAGATAATGTAAATTCTACTCTTAGCTCTGTCCATCCCTAGTTCCTACTTACATACCCTTTAAATCAGGCACTTAATTGGCTTCATTTTTTTTTTATAGCACTAAGTCAAGATGAGCAGTTTTCAAATTCTTCAAGTATTTCTTGGAAACACCATATAAAGTGAATGGAGATGATAATCCTGCTCATTCATCTTTTCAACTCTCCTACACTAGCTGGGAGGAATCCCTGTACAATTTGTAGGCCTCCATGGATTAGAGCTGGGAAATCACTGAGATAACCTGGTTCTGTGGTTCCTTCATTTTCTACTTTATGATTCCCTCCTCAAAGTTCGGAAGCTAAAAAAAATAAATCTTAGAGAAAAGAACTGCTATCCTTTACTAAAGGAAAAAGGCCCTCTGGGATTATGTCTGATTACAGTTACTGACAATTCCACGGCATTTGAAGCATAAACAGTACCACACAGGAGAAGTTACCTAACTAAATGTTATATATATACATAAGTTATTCTTATAAGGCCATGGATTTAGTTGAAATGACAGACATTATAATGTTCCTCACCACGGAAATACTATGTAAAACTTTCTTCATTTTATATACAGAGCCAAACAAATTTAAAATTAATATAGGCACTCTAAAATTAACAAGTCCTAGTTAAAAAGCTGTATAAGTGTACTGGCTCTCTTCCTTTGCAGCAATTCAACTTATTTTATCTATAATAAGTAATAATTTCCTAGGACNGGAAATACTATGTAAAACTTTCTTCATTTTATATACAGAGCCAAACAAATTTAAAATTAATATAGGCACTCTAAAATTAACAAGTCCTAGTTAAAAAGCTGTATAAGTGTACTGGCTCTCTTCCTTTGCAGCAATTCAACTTATTTTATCTATAATAAGTAATAATTTCCTAGGACAAAGGCTATAAAGGCCTCAGGAAATGGACAACCAACAACATGACAATTTACTTTTAGTTGTGCTTAACATGCTAAAATACATATTCTTCAACTCAACTATCTACCAAATTGCTCTTTCAAGAAACCGTAAATATCATTCTAGGATTTATTTGCTGAGATAGTCACTTGGATACATCATACCAAGAGAATACAACTAAACTGTGTGGGGGATGACCACCTGAAACAGATACATTTATCATCATCGTAATCTAGAAACAGGTACACATAATTTCAACACTAAACAATAACATCTCAGCAACACACAAAACTATTACACATCAGGAGAATGCTTCTGTCCCTATACTTGTGAAACGCATTTAAGTTCATGATGTAAGACTAAAGAGAGGAAATGATATTTATAATGTAAGAGTTAAAAAACTGCTGGTCAAAATTTCCAAGATTTGATATAAAAACAAGGAGGCCAAAAAAGTCACATGTTCTTGACAGATAATTACTTCTTTGCCATATTATACGGTAATAAAATGTAATCATTATGAGGCTCCAGTCCAGAGAGCCTGAGTTTGTATCCATCACTTCTTATTAGCCACATGTCTTTGGGCAAGCTAAATAAACTCCTTAAGATTAAGCTTCTTTTACATATAAAGGCAGAAAATAATTACAACTTCCTTATAATGGTGGTATGAGGATGCTGCCAAGTCACTTCAGTCGTGTCCAACTCTGTGTGACCCCATAGACGGCAGCCCACCAGGCTCCCCCCGTCCCTGGGATTCCCAGGCAAGAACACTGGAGTGGGTTGCCATTTCCTTCTCCAATGCATGAAGGTGAAAAGTGAAAGGGAAGTCGCTCAGTCGTGTTCAACTCTACGCAATCCCATGGACCACAGCCTACCAGGCTCCTCTGTCCATGGGATTTTCCAGGACTATTTCTGAAGCTGAGCATTTGCTGAGAAATGTGCCTGGAACCTGAGTGGGTCTTATTTTACTTGATCCCAGTTTTGTCTTTAAACATCACCTTCTCCGGGTATGAGGATAAAACAACATATATATGGTGTCTTACTAGTTATGCGATCACTTACTCTCTACGTGATCTTCATTTATAAATGACTTCACCGAACCTCATGTTTTTTCATCATTGAGGTAAATACATGCTTTTATTGTCTGCCCAATTTCCCCATTTCTAAAAGGAGCAAGAAACACCTTACGTAAGGCCAGCTAATAAATAAGTAAATAATATTCAATCCCATGTGATTATTCAGGCGCTTTCAGGAAGACTACAGAAAAGCCTTTTTGTTACTGAGATGGGAGAATATATGAAAAATACCTGGGGGAACAGTCTAGGGCCCTTAAAGAAACTGAAGTCACCATTTAAAATGTGGTAATAGGCAAATGAGAGAAGGGTGAAATTTTTGAAGTAATTTTTTCTCCCTCCATAACATTTAAATAGTTCCAAAAGAAGCATTATTAATGGTCAATATTTATTCTGAGGTAGACTTTATAGACAGTTGGTATAGGAGGAGAGCTATAAAAATTACAGGAACAACAAATCATGAATAGAAAATAAAATGGCAATCCAAACATTAACAGCTACATATATTTTTCCTTTACATTAGCTGCTTTTCCAATATAATTTCCTTTGACCCCACTTTTTATCATTAAGGCTTCNACAGTTGGTATAGGAGGAGAGCTATAAAAATTACAGGAACAACAAATCATGAATAGAAAATAAAATGGCAATCCAAACATTAACAGCTACATATATTTTTCCTTTACATTAGCTGCTTTTCCAATATAATTTCCTTTGACCCCACTTTTTATCATTAAGGCTTCCAAAACTACAAAATTCACCTAATTCAAATCCTGAATTAAAGAAAGCCTTATGTCTTGTATTAAGGTCAGAATTTGGTCAATAACCCTGTGATGTTATTGGTCATTAAGAATGAATATATGTAACACAGTCTATCTTAGATCATCCATTTTTAGTGGTGGTACTTGTCATTAGGAAATCTTTGGATGTTTTATAAATGGATATACCCCTCTCCCTTCCCTTTTATGAAACTGACTAAATCATCTGAGATGACAACGAAGACCACATTGCTAAAATGGCTTTGATAAGGGAGCTAGAGTAATTAGCACTCAAGCAAGAAAATATATTTTGCTGGAACTTAGGCTGCAAAATCAAAAGACAACTGAACTGACTACATCTTCATGACTCTATTGCTCCATCAACCAGGCATAAAGGAATTGGCTCAAATTATCTAAGGCCAACCATGCTACCTGAGTGGAGGAATGTCCCATTTTTTTTCCTACTAAGATTCTGCTATCAAGATGGCTCCAAACTATTTATCGTGTATTTCTACGTAATACACTAAAGTTTATCTAATGGTCCTATCTCACAGGTGGCAAAATTCACAGAGAATATTATTCAGGAAGTCAAATCAACCTGTTAATATAAATGTTTAACAATTCTTCTGGTTGAGGTAAATCCTAAATAAAACAGTGAACACTCTACTCTGTATTAAAAATAAACAAGATTTCCCCAAGAATTATTCCTACATTAATATGTACCATACAGACTCGAGATACTTAACTGTACAGAAATTAAAGAGCAAAATTTCTAGTTCAAATTAGCAAAATTTAAAAAAATTAAATGTTACTTGACTCTGATCTAAAAATTATCAGATATGAAATGAAATTAGTAATAATACTTTTAACTTAAAGTATTAATAACAACAACTGAAGTATTTTCTTGGATGGGGACAAAAACTCAGTGCTATTCAGTAAATTTCTTGGAATTACAGATACTGGTCAATGAAATTTGTAAGGTTCCTAAATCACAGGAGAAATCTAAAGGAATAAAAAATAACCGGGGTGGGGGTTGCAGCATTTTTAAGGTCATCAGAAACAGGATATATTAAAACAAAGCTTTTGTAAAACAACTGATAATGTGTTGCTAGTATATGACTCAAAAATCAAGTAACTTGAACAACCATGTTTTATAACTGTAAAAGCCAAGTTAATTTAAAATTTAACTAATCAAAAGTTTATTTCACTACAAAGCTACTATCAGCCAGCAATAATATTGAATTCTGACCTTTGGTGTCAGCATCAGTTATTTGCTCTTTGGCTACTTCCTCTTCTTCTTCAGCTATCGCCTGGAAGATGGCAGTCAGGAAGAAAAAAAGCAATTCACATAGTGGGCCTTCACTGTCATTTCCTACAAGAGCTTCCTCTAACACTTCTGTGAATAAAATGTTTAAAATGAATTTAAAGTTCTGGTCACGTACTGGAAAAACAACTCCATTGGAACAATAAACATTTTAATCAACAATACCCTGTGTAACTATTTTCTTAAGTGCCCATCAGGTAAAGCCAAGTATTATTATTTAAGGCAAAATCACAAAATAATATTTAATAATTACAACAAAATCATAAGCCAAAAATCACTGCATTCAAAGAAAGTCAAATTAGCCTCAGTTGATATAATATTTCATCTAAATTTAAGCCTGAGATGCAAATTAGTCATATATTAAAAATTATAATCTTACTCTAATTTGAGTAATCACACCAAAGATATTATTGTTGTCCCAGTGTTCTCAAGAGCTATGTGGGACATGACTGTTTACCAAATAGTACACTTAAGAGGTAAACATCAGCATTAGCTGTAATCCTAATATTGTGTTCAGGTTATAAATGCTTCTCATCTAATTCACCTACCCTAAATGTCTTACCTCAACCAGCGTTGTTTAGACCTTCTTGATCTGTAAGGCACAGTGATTCATGCCTCACCTAGCTCATAAAGAAAAACTAAGGGAATGTGAAAGCCCTCCTGAAGAATATAGTCGATAAAGTAAGAGTGGTGTTAAAATTCTTTTAGAATTTTTATTTGGATCTAAAGATTATTTTTCTATTGGTTAGCTAAAAATCTAAAATGGGATCTAAAGCCCTTCTCATACTAATTTAGCTCTTATGAATGATGTACATACAAAGTAACAGTATTTAAGTGAAGAGGAGAAGCAATCACAAATTAAAGTTAGGCAGTAACTTATCTTCAAATATGACTGTCAATCCCTCCCATTCCCTGCACTTACGTACCATGCCACTCTCAAGAAATGAGGTCTATTCTTTCACCCCCTTGAATCCCAGCAGGCCTAACTAATGGAATATGGCAGAAGCAAGGCTTGCCAGTTCTAGGCCTGGCCTTTAAGAAAAGTGACAGCTTCTGTTTCCAGCCCCTTGGAGCACTCAGCTGCCACAAAGGAAGTACACGCTACTCTGATGAAGCGGGACACCATGTGGAGGAACACCGAGGTTCCAGGCATGCGTGTGAAGAAGCCACCTTGAACATCGAGCCAGGTGAGCCTTCAGGTGACTCCAGTCCCAGCCACTGTGACTGTAATCACATGAAGGACCCCAAGAGAGGCCTGGATAGCTGGGTCCAGTGACTCCACAGAACTTTGAGAGAGAATAATTTGTTCTTTTAAACCACTGATTTTAGGGTTTACTATCACAAAGCAATAGCACTTGCCTAGGGTCACTCCCTCAGGAAACTCATCTTGAAGATCAAAAAGCTCCCCAAATGCATTAAGGAACTCCAAAACCATCAGAGCATCACCAAAGATTTCAGGAGGTAGTCTAGTTTTCACTGGAGTTGGTTCTGGAAGTTCCTGCAAGATTAAACAATTTATATAACTATTTGAACCAAGTACAGGAAATTGTACAAAGACAGATATGACATATTCTTTATCTAAGAACTATTTCACATTTCTCAACCTTGGATGTTCATTATAATCACTTTTAGAACTTTAAAAATTATAGATGCTGTGGCTTTAACTCAACCTTATACCTTATACTAAATCACAGTCTTTAAATCACTTACTAAATCATTTTTTCTTTCATTCAACTAACAGCATAACTTTAGGTTGAGCCGTACTTCTGACTACATTTCCCAGTTATGAGTGACTCCTAACCTAGATTCTGAGGCCAAGGCATTAGCCATATCAGTATGATCTCTAATGTGGTATTTTCCTTAGGATATGGAACAAAATTAATCCACCATCTACTGTCTTAGAAATCGTTCCATATAAAACGAGATGAATGAGTTTGGTATAGATACTTTGGTTATTTCTGAGACAGGCAGAATCTTTGTCCAGTAACCACATTAAATGTTTGCCTGGCTCCAGTGGTTACTGGACTACCAAGGATAGCAAAGATGACCAACTATTTCCACAGGATAAGAATCATTATCAAAGCTTGTTATAAAATACTAACAATGCTATCCTGGAACTCTAAATATACATATTTGCCTAACTGGCTATCTCCTCTGTTACACAGGTGTGTGAAACAGCACATAGCGTGCTTATACCTTAAGGTCATCACATTCCATATCTTCTCTGGGTTTACTCCACTGTTTTAAGTATTCCATATACTTTTTCTTTTCTTCACGCAACTTCTCTCTTTCCTAAAATGAAAGGTCAATAAAAATTCTTATTTATAAGGCAGCATTGGCATCACCTCGGAACTAGTAGGAAACACAAATACTTGCGCCCTATCTAGATCTCTTGAACTAGGAACTCTAGGGTTGGGACCCAGCAATTGATATTTTAAAATAAGCTCTTTTGGGGATTCAGCTGTACATAACAGTGTTAAAACCACTGATCAAAACAATGCCTATCTGATAGAACTGCTACAAAGATGAAAGATGTTTGACACATAGCAACTCCAGGATAAATATTAATTCAATCTGACCTTGTCTAGAGCAGTGCTTTCTCCACTTTACATTAATTAGATCTCAAGTGAAGAGATAAGAAATTATTAGAGCACCTAAATAACTACCCCCCCTATATTTGTAATACCTTAGTTTTCAAGATTCATTTAAACCTAATTAACTGCCTACAGACACACAGAGGGGACAGTAAGTAAAAGCAATATTAGAGTACAATTGGAGAACTTTTTGCTCAGTTGGTCTTTTGTCAACTTTTCTTCTTGGTTCTGGTATTTGAAACTGCAGGATAAATATTGACCCTAAAAAGTCTCTGGTAAAGCATAATGTAAACAAAATATTTTGTTATAAATATTTCTAATAAATATATGTTAACTATGTAATATGTTTAATGTATGTTAATATTCTTTCTTTGAAATTTACTAACACTGAAAGTAAACAGATGTACACTTCTCAAGTTTAACAGAAAACACCTACATAGTTACAGAACTTAACTGTGCTTTGAGTGGCCTGCTGAAATAAGCCCTCCCTCTGCCCAAATAATCCTTGTAGGGTGTAATAAGACGGATATTTTCATTCACTGTTGCTAAGAGTATACATAAGTACAACACATTTGACAAACAAATACCTATGTTCACCAGGTACAGAAAGTTTTTAACATGTTCTTACCCATTGACCTAGTATTTCACTTCTACAAATTAATCCAGAGATACAATCCAAAAACAGGAAAGACTTCTGTTCATAAATTTGAACAAAGTATCCTTGTTTATGAGCAAAAATTTGTAAAGTGTTTACCTGTATCTATTTGATTAAATATTACATGCAGTCACTAAAAATTTCACATTATTTAGTTTATTTAGTAGCAGGACAGAATGTTTATAATAATGCTAAAATATATATATACAAAATTATAAATGCTGGCTCTTATTCTTTAAGTGCCACAATAAAGATTAGAAATAAATTAATCAAAGCAATAATGCTATCTCTAAATATTACCAGTTAGATTACAAGTGGTTTTTATTTTTTTCCCTTGTATTCTATACTTTCTGGAGTAAATACATATCAGACACTCCCTACTTCCACGCAAGGGCCTATCTGAAATAATTCAAGAAACACATGCAATTTAAATGAACATAATATATAACATGATCATCTAGGGTACTTGTGGTGGTTTAGTTGCTAAGTCATGTCTGACTCTTGCGACCCTACTGGGTGTAGACCACTAGGCTCCTCTGTCCATGGAATTCTCCAGGTAAGAATACTGGAGAGGGTTGCCATGTCCTTCTCCACCGGTACTTGTGAATATCCAGAAAACCAATGACAATGACGGACTTCAGAAGAAACCAGCTATAGAATTCTCTAAGAAATATCTACCATTGAAGATGTTCTTCAAGGAAAATAAGAACACTACATAAATTCTTATTGCTCATATATTTTATTGTATTTTTCTAATGATGTAGTTTACTTCTGAAAGTTTGATTTCCCTAAATATGGAAGTCTAAACAATGAAGAAAAGCAACATTAGAATTGTACTTTGGAAGAGGCTCTGAGGTATAAAGTCACTCATATATGTTGAATCTTAAATCATTCATTAAATTTTCCAAGGAAAATGAAGATATCCCAATACCATTTATCAGTGCTCTATGCACAATTATAAATGTAAATGGAAGTGATAAAAGTATTTTAAAATTAACCATGAATTTAAATACATAAAGTGTTGAATACTATTTACTATTTGTGGAGAGTATAACTAATATACTTGGATATACCTTTTCTCTTTCTATTTTAAGCCTCTCTTTTTCTTCTTTCTTCTTCAGTCTCTCTTCTTCAACAATTTTCTTCAGTTCTTCCTTCTTTTTCTCTTTATCTTCCTTTTCTTTTTTCTTTGCCTCTAGAGCATCTGCTTTTTCTCTTTTTAATTTAGCCTTTTCAAAAGCTGTGGAGAAGATCAGACTTAGAATTGTACACAGACAGAAAATAACACACTTTTTAAATGTAACAAAAGAATTTCAGAAATATTTTAAGGTTTAAATGAGATCAAGAGACACTCACAGAGGGAGTCAGCTGGTGATTAAAATGAGAAGAGCAAGTCCTCTCTGTTTAAGACAAACTACTGCCATAGGACAAACACAAACCTGCCTTTGAAAGCCTTGCTACTCAAAGTGTGGCCCTAAGACCAGCAGCAAGGTACTACCTTGTTGGAAATGCAGAATCTTTTCTCCTACCCAGGCCTACTAATTTAGAATCTTCATTTTAGTAAGATTCCCAAGTGATTCATGTATATAGTCACATGTGGGAAACAATGCTTTATAAGGCTGTAGGAATCAAACAAAAATGGCTAGAAACTGCCAACTTGTGCTTAATCTAGCATTAGGTCAGTTTAACAGAGGATATATTATACCTTAAAATGTTGTTTTAAGAGATAAACAGAGGTCTCATTTATCAAAGAAATTAATAGTTATCTGAGGGAAAAAACTAATCTTAAGAAAGACAAAACCAGAAATAAGCCATTTTAAAAACATCCCCTACCTAGGCATAGAGAATACACTTTCCCAAGACAAAAAAAGGTATTAAGAGGGCCGACAACAAATGAAGGTGAAGGAATTGGAGACATTTATTAAACCTCTTCTGTTTGCCAAAATCTTTGGTATATCCTTTACGTTAAAACTCACCCAGTGATTTCATTTCTTCTTGTTTTAAAAGTTTGTCTCTTTCTTTAGTAGTTTTGTTCCTATAACCTGCAATAGTCTGTTTACTGGCAATGCGGTCCTCCTAAAAACAAAACAAAACAAAACACACACATAAAAACCAAGAAACTAAAGTTGTAACCACAACTTTTACAAACTGGTCTACTTTTTCCTTACACTTAAAAAACGAAAAAATTTAAAGCCCTCATCAATTATACTTTCTTTATACTAAGGTTTTATTCTGAAATATAATTGAACTTTTAATAACTCTAATCATAGTAACATATAGAATATCAGTTAGTTGTGTAGTTCTACAAATCAGTACAAAAACCTCCCAGAAAAAACAACCAGTAATACATAAAGGGAGACTTAAAAATATGCATTAGAAAAACAAACAAAAATATTCCAAGGTACTTAAACTAGCTGGTGTAGACATCAAATAAGAAAGAGGCAGAGTAAATACACGTCAGAGACATTTTTGTAGTCAATATTAAAGATATCAAGTTTATTTTTACTTTCTTTCTTGGGAGATATTAAGGTCTCTAGCTTGCTTAATTGTGATATTTTGTTTTAAATGATCTTTACATTTCAGTTCCATGATTTATTCCCTGTATTTCATCCTGCTCTGTTCTTGTGTGAATGGAAGTGTTCCTTCCGACAGAGTCCAGGGTGAAGCGAGCCAAACCTTACTCTTAATTTTGGTTAGTTTTATTAAGAATTACTGTGTACTTTTAATCTATTCTCTATTTACCTGACTAACAGATATTCGTTTGGGAGGTCTCCCTCTTCTTCTGTTAGCTGGACTGAAGATAAATGTGGGTGGATCATCAGGGAAGAAGTAAGAAAAATCTTGTTCTGCTATTTTATATGTTGAAAGAGATGATGCCTTCATTTAAAAAAAAAAAGACGACACAGGGTACAATAATAACACATTAGTAAATCACGTATAGATAAGCTATAACATGTCATATGATTACTGTTAAAAACCAGGTCAAAAGCATTAGAATTTTACGTGTATTGTGTAGTAACATACATTTTATTTCTTGATCCTTTTATAAATTACATAATTAATCAGCTTTACCAGGAAGAAAACCAGAATTCAAAGGATTCTTTCATCATAAAATATTCAAGAATGCTTCAACAGTTTCCTGAATTTTAAAACTATCACAAAATTTCACTTATACAATAATCTTTTTTTGTTTGCTTTTGACTAATTTTGTATGAGGTTTTCTAGTAAATAAATAATCCATATTTTAAATATTTAAAAATCTACTATATTAAATCAATAAATTTTTCTTAGCCTAACTGCTGAACATTTAGACTTCCCCCTCTATTTTGAAATAACTTAAATACTTTATGTATCAAATTTTAAAGCTGGTCTGGATAAAAGCAGAAATATTGATAAATTTTTATAAAGTTTCAACTCAAAATTTAAGTTCATAGAAGTCAACCTCATTTTTACTGTAAGTTGTGTGGTTCCTGGATATCTGCTAAAATCAAGAGTTTCTTTCCTTCTACTTTCATTCATGTCCAACTCTAAACTTCTTATTTTCGATTAGCAATTCTGAAGATAAGTTTTGGTCTAACAGCAAAGATTATCTTCTTTCTTCCTCTCCAAAAAAAATGCTATTTACAGAAATACAGAAAATGTGATGATATAAAATTTTAAGTTATTAATAAAATAGGATTGATTCTACTGGGAATTCAATTTACTATAATAATATTTTTACTTTTGGTAGAACATAGCTTTTAATATCTAACACAGTAAATGAATAATTCATTAAGATTTCACATTAAATTCCATTAAGATGGCTGTCTACTGTCCCACTTAAATAACCTGTCAATATTCCACATGCAGTGTGGGAGACTGGGTTCCATCCCTAGGTTGGGAAGATCCCCCGGAGAAGGGAATGGCTACCCACGCCAACATTCTGGCCTGGAGAATTCCATGGACTGTATAGTCCACGTCGTTGCAAAGAGTCAGACGTGACTCAGCAACTTCCACTTCATAGAGAACAGTACTTTAAGTATGAGTGGATGGCTTCTTCTGAAACACATATCCAAAAAGGATCAAATAGGCTTTAGTATATTAACTGCCAAGGTATCCTTATTCACATACACAACACACACAATAAAAAAAATCCCACATCTTTGTGTTCTTGCAGGTATTCCTAACAACAGTCTACATTCACCATACTGGGTATCAAACTCAGTTGTTTTAAGGGTGTGTGTGTGGGGGTGTGCGTGTAAGTACAAGTATACTAGAATATTCACTAACCATCTTTCACCATACTGGGTATCAAACTCAGCTGTTTTAAGGGTGTGTGTGTGTAAGTACAAATATACTAGAATATTCACTAACCATCTTTCATCATACTGGGTATCAAACTTGGTTGTTTTAAGGGTGTGTGTGTGTAAGTACAAATATACTAGAATATCCACTAACCATCTTTCACCATACTGGGTATCAAATGGTTGTTTTAAGGGTGTGTGTGTGTGTACAAGTAAACTAGAATAGCCACTAACCATCTTTCATTATACTCATAAGAGAAAAATGTTTACTATAACCTTAATTTTTATTTATTTATTTATTAAGTAAAGTTAACTTTTCAAATTTATTGACTTTATTTTCCTGGGTGAAAACTTATGTCCGTCACCATTTTTTCCTTATTTGGGCTATTTTTGTTCACTGATGTGGAAGAAAGCTTATAAAATTAGGTGAACTGGCCAACTGGCTCTTTATGATACACATAAGCAGCTATATTCATTGACTGTCTATCAAATGTCAGGCACTGTTCTAGCCATTTATCACAAGTGTCTAAATCATCAACTTTTTTAAGCATCATTTCACATGACTACCTGTTCAATACTATAGACAGAATAATGCTTAAATCATGTTCTCTTATCAAGACAAACACTTTAAAAATTCTTTCAGATGATTTTATCTTACATGTTTTCAAGTTTTATACTTTATCCACTGTAAATTTTGATCATGTCTCTTTTGCTAATGGAGTGCTCATGTTTTATAATTGATTTGAGCTCCTCAATGTATTTACTGAAAGTATCTTTCCTCCAGCACTTGCCCTTCAAATCTGTTCATGACATTTTTAATCCTACATAAATTCATATTGTCAAATCAATCTCGTCTTTGGTACTTCTTTTCTATTGCTCCATCTAAGTACTTTAGCATAAATAACATTAAGATTTATTTTATGTTCTTTTTATTTTTTGAGCTAGACCCAACATTTTCCCCAATAGACCCAACTATTTTCCAAGTAGTTAACCAAGTGTCCCAGTTCTATTTATCTTTTTCTGTAGATATGTAACATACTACTTTTCACATAAACTCAAATACCCTTTTCCTTCATATATTTTCTTTTGATGTAATATACACATATGATGAAATGCACAAATCTTAGGCATACAGTAGCTGACTTTTGATACACGCATACATTTCTCTAATCCATTCTATTGTTTTACTTAATGTCTCTCTCCCAGTATAAGTATTTCTCATTTAAAACAATTAGTTTTAGTTTTATCATTTAACTTTTTACCTGAGTGTACAATATGAGGTTTCTAAACTTGATTTTTTCCCTCTAAATAGTTATTAATAAAATATAATCTATCTGCTTAGTAGTGGTCTCTGAGATTCTATATATTATCTTCTTACCTATGGGGATCTATTTTAGATTGTTCTTTGAACCTGTTTTTCTGCCAGCATTATACTACTAGAAAACTCTAATTGCCCTACCCATTCACCGTTTTTTTTGGCCGTGCAGCTTATGGGATCTTAGTTCCCTGACCAGGGATCGAACCTGAGCCCCCTGTAGTGGAAATGCAGAGTTCTGATCACTGTACTGCTAGGAAATTTCCCCCATAGTCTTCCATCTACTCTCATCAATCAGGGTTGACCTTTTTATACAAGGAGAACAGTGGAAGTAACTGAGGCATCTAGCATTTCTAGCAATTGCATAAAAACAGTATTTAATCCAGTGAATACAAAGAAAATTACTAAAAACTGGCTCCAGATAAAGAGAGCTATTTTCAAGCAACTTTGGAGTAACATTTCTGCAACATTACAACCTTAATAACACTACTCATTTTTATCTTTCTTCCTTCTTTTCAACAAATAATATCACTATTCTAACTACCTTAATTTTAATGACTCCATCTTGTGGTTCACAGTGTTGCTTCAGAAAAAGCTTTAGTTTATCACGAGAAAATAGGTGTTTTCTCCGGCTATAAGGAAAAGGAGGAGAAAGAAGAAAGTGTTAATATCCAAGAATTCAATCTGAGCTCCATAATCTCTTTAGATCTGTAATTAAATTTCAAACCTAGGAAAAGAACATTTTCCAATAGTATTTATAAGTTACAAGAAACTTATACAGAAGTATTTACATTACTATTTCATTAAACAAAAAAGATGAAGAGAATTTATATGTAAAGAAGTATTTATGTAGAATGTTATAAAATCTACTTGAGTGGATCTATCATAAAAGTCTACTACAAAAACAGTATATGAATTTGTTGCTTAGGAACCACTTAGAAATCAAATAAACCTCAAGGAAAATATACTACACAGAGTAAACCAAATTTTATAAAATTAGATGATCATCCCTATAAATATTACCATTAAAATTCTTAACATAATCAAAATTCACAGACTACCATGTATCACATAGTGCTACATAAACCAACATTCAGATGGATATTGTGAACAGAAGTGAACATGGGTTTTATCAAATTGTAAAATATTTTGTATTTAAACTTCATATGGCAATCAGCAAATTCATGAGATTAAAATTAAAGAGTTAGAATGATTAAAGCTTTAAAAATACACTATTTTTCACTTTCCTTAGGCCCCAGTTAAAAAACAGCAACCACAATAGTGCCATCACCACACACAGAAGACAAAAAAATAAACATACAAGTATTTCTAGAAAGGTTCTGGAAAGAAAGCAAATATTTCAATTGAATTTAATGTATTCCTTTTAAGAAAAAGCTAAGTTAAAAGTTTCTATGAGTAAACAAACAATACAGGAGTTCTTAAGTAGTGACCCTCCCCAAAATATGTATTTTTTCCTAAACTATAGGAAGGACTACATGAAAAAAAAGGTCTAAAAAAGGAGCCCAGCACCATACACTAGCTGAGAGTATCTTCTGACTGTTAACTAAATATACTAGTCCTCAAGAAATGTACTGTTCTACATGGCACCTATTAGCCATATGTTTTTTTAAATAAAATTAAAATAAAAACTTCAGTTCTGCACTATTACTAGCCACACTTCCACCATACTAGATAGAATACATATAACCTTTCTATTACTGAAGGAAGTCCTCCTTGTCAGAGCTACTCTATCATAGAAAGGCTACCTTACAGGAATATTACTATCTCTTTTATTATAGGAATAGTATTATCATTTGATGCTAATAAAGAGCTGCAAGTCAATTAAATCTTCTATTATCAAGCATAACTTTCCCATCTTATAATCTCTGGTTCACCAATTAAGAAGAAAATGAGTTAATAAGACCACAACCGATCTAGCAGAATTATATTGAAAGTATAAGTCAAAAATTAAATAGGAAAGTGAAAAATATTAAATAGGGGGTTACATTATATAAAAAACATATTTTGAGCTGAAAGCAAAAAAAGGAAAAAACTCAGTAATGAATAAGGAAAACACTGGTCATCTCAACTATACTATTCATTAGCCCATAAACTGAACAATATAATTATTCTACTTTAAACCAGCATAGAGAAGATACAGAATTTTACCTGATTTGTGTTGCCTTAACAACAGCACACTCATACAATTCTTTTTTAGTGGGTTGCACCTTGTACTTGAATAATAAGGGATCGATTGCATCTTTTTTCTTTCTAAAAAAAAGCAAAGATACAAATAAGTTAATAATTTGTTTGGAAACAAGATATTTTAAATGAAATCTAGTTTTGAAAAACATACTATAACAGAATTTAATGCATTTAACTTTTAATTATGATTTTATGTTACTGATATGCCTATTTTATTAGCCAAAATAGTACAGAGTGCTATTTTGTTAGACAGATACTTTAATTGCTCATTTAATAAGTTTTCCTTGAGTGAAGAAATTAACTACAGATAAATAAGCAGAGAAGGCAATGGCAACCCACTCCAGTACTCTTGCCTGGAGAATCCCAGGGACAGGGGAGCCTGGTGGGCTGCCGTCTATGGGGTCGCACAGAGTCAGACACGACTGGAGCGACTTAGCAGCAGCAGCAGCAGCAAATAAACAGAATACCCAGTTTAGGTTAGAAAAATTTATAAACAAGCAAATAGCTCTGGATTTACCTTCTTGTTGGATTTACTTTCTTCTTCATAGCCAAGTAATCCAAGAGCAAAAGTGGAGATAATATAGTTTACCTTGTTTCATGAACTAGCAAAAAGGCTACACATTTAATCCCCACCTCCACCAATTTCTCATTTTTCCTGCCCTTTGAAGGTACATTCATTCATTCATCCATCCATCCATTCATTAAAAAGTTAAGAGCCTACAGTGTGCCAAACACTAATAAAGACTAAGGATTCAGTGATGAGCAAAATAGAAATACAGTAAGGAGACAAACAAAATACACAACAGGGTAGGTGGTTAACTGCTATGAAGGGAATAGAGTATGCAGAGTGAAAGGCACCTATTTCATATAGGGTGATGCTCTGATGCTGGGAGGGATTGGGGGCAGGAAGAGAAGGGGACAACACAGGATGAGATGGCTGGATGGCATCACTGACTCAATGGGCGTGAGTCTGAGTGAACTCCGGGAGTTGGTGATGGACAGGGAAGCCTGGCGTGCTGCAATGCATGGGGTCACAAAGAGTCGGACACGACTGACTGAACTGAACTGAACTGAACTGATGGTCCCCAATAAACTGACAAGGTAGGCCTTCCAAAAAGTTGACATGTAAGCAGAGATCTGAAAAAAATGAGTGAGCAACTCATGAGAAAAACGTTGGGAATATGAGTTTTTAAAGTGAGAGAGAGTGTGTAAAGGTCCTGAGAGAGAAGCACACATGGTTTCCACAAGAAGCAGAATAAATAGGGAAAAAAAAANATTAAAATAAAAACTTCAGTTCTGCACTATTACTAGCCACACTTCCACCATACTAGATAGAATACATATAACCTTTCTATTACTGAAGGAAGTCCTCCTTGTCAGAGCTACTCTATCATAGAAAGGCTACCTTACAGGAATATTACTATCTCTTTTATTATAGGAATAGTATTATCATTTGATGCTAATAAAGAGCTGCAAGTCAATTAAATCTTCTATTATCAAGCATAACTTTCCCATCTTATAATCTCTGGTTCACCAATTAAGAAGAAAATGAGTTAATAAGACCACAACCGATCTAGCAGAATTATATTGAAAGTATAAGTCAAAAATTAAATAGGAAAGTGAAAAATATTAAATAGGGGGTTACATTATATAAAAAACATATTTTGAGCTGAAAGCAAAAAAAGGAAAAAACTCAGTAATGAATAAGGAAAACACTGGTCATCTCAACTATACTATTCATTAGCCCATAAACTGAACAATATAATTATTCTACTTTAAACCAGCATAGAGAAGATACAGAATTTTACCTGATTTGTGTTGCCTTAACAACAGCACACTCATACAATTCTTTTTTAGTGGGTTGCACCTTGTACTTGAATAATAAGGGATCGATTGCATCTTTTTTCTTTCTAAAAAAAAGCAAAGATACAAATAAGTTAATAATTTGTTTGGAAACAAGATATTTTAAATGAAATCTAGTTTTGAAAAACATACTATAACAGAATTTAATGCATTTAACTTTTAATTATGATTTTATGTTACTGATATGCCTATTTTATTAGCCAAAATAGTACAGAGTGCTATTTTGTTAGACAGATACTTTAATTGCTCATTTAATAAGTTTTCCTTGAGTGAAGAAATTAACTACAGATAAATAAGCAGAGAAGGCAATGGCAACCCACTCCAGTACTCTTGCCTGGAGAATCCCAGGGACAGGGGAGCCTGGTGGGCTGCCGTCTATGGGGTCGCACAGAGTCAGACACGACTGGAGCGACTTAGCAGCAGCAGCAGCAGCAAATAAACAGAATACCCAGTTTAGGTTAGAAAAATTTATAAACAAGCAAATAGCTCTGGATTTACCTTCTTGTTGGATTTACTTTCTTCTTCATAGCCAAGTAATCCAAGAGCAAAAGTGGAGATAATATAGTTTACCTTGTTTCATGAACTAGCAAAAAGGCTACACATTTAATCCCCACCTCCACCAATTTCTCATTTTTCCTGCCCTTTGAAGGTACATTCATTCATTCATCCATCCATCCATTCATTAAAAAGTTAAGAGCCTACAGTGTGCCAAACACTAATAAAGACTAAGGATTCAGTGATGAGCAAAATAGAAATACAGTAAGGAGACAAACAAAATACACAACAGGGTAGGTGGTTAACTGCTATGAAGGGAATAGAGTATGCAGAGTGAAAGGCACCTATTTCATATAGGGTGATGCTCTGATGCTGGGAGGGATTGGGGGCAGGAAGAGAAGGGGACAACACAGGATGAGATGGCTGGATGGCATCACTGACTCAATGGGCGTGAGTCTGAGTGAACTCCGGGAGTTGGTGATGGACAGGGAAGCCTGGCGTGCTGCAATGCATGGGGTCACAAAGAGTCGGACACGACTGACTGAACTGAACTGAACTGAACTGATGGTCCCCAATAAACTGACAAGGTAGGCCTTCCAAAAAGTTGACATGTAAGCAGAGATCTGAAAAAAATGAGTGAGCAACTCATGAGAAAAACGTTGGGAATATGAGTTTTTAAAGTGAGAGAGAGTGTGTAAAGGTCCTGAGAGAGAAGCACACATGGTTTCCACAAGAAGCAGAATAAATAGGGAAAAAAAAAAGAAGGTCCAGTCAGAGAGGTAAAAGCAGGACAGATGATGGGGTCACCATGAAGGGCTTTAATTTTACTCTGAGTAAAGACACCAGAGGATTCTGAATACTGGAGTGATGATGATTTAACTTAATACTTCTGAAGGATCATCTTGGCTGTGAACAGGGGGATAGAGTGAAAACAGGGATGTCAGAAAATTGCAATGCAATAGACTAAATGGGAAAAAATGTTGGGAGGACTGCAAGGCAGCTTAGTAGAGAGAAATGGTTAGATTCTAGAAAAGCTGCCTCTAGAATGCCAGTGTAAATGTAAAGGGGATATAAGTGGAGGTTAGAGAAAAAAATGATATGAAAGGATGATAAAGAGAAGCACTGGGCAAGGAAAGTAAGATACAAAGTGATACAAATACAGTACACACACTGCAGAGTCAATCTATATGGATTTATATGACTTTCTCCGGGAACACTCAGCTGACCAAAACTGTCAATTGACTGAATTTCAGAGTTAGTTTCTTTACTACCTGCACTATAAAGTGAAACATAAAGCTCAGAAAGTTACAGTTTCTTTACTACATACACCATAAAGTGAAAAATACAGTACAGAATGAATTTTTCCAAGTAAACAAAAGTGGAATGTATAAGTGTAAGTGAATGAAGTGAGCTTCAATTGATCTTTAATAATTGACTAGAATTAACTAGGTAAATTTCAGTTTTGCAAACTCTCACATGTGTTGTTGAAGAACATGGTTTAGATGCACAGTATATACCAGTGTACGGCTAGAAAGAAGAAAAAGTTACTTCAATGGGTTACCAGTACTCAATCTGACATACATACATACATATATAACATATACATTTGTTTATTTATTTAAGCTGTGTGTGGCTTGTGGGAACTTAGTTCCCCAAACAGGGATTGAACCTGGGCCCCTGGCAGTGAAAACGTGTATAGCCAAAGAATTCATACATTTAAAAAGTTGATAAAAATCTCTTACCCATTTTGAAAAGAACTGTTTTGTGTTTCTGAATCATCACTATCACTGATGACAATAGTTTCTCCATCTACATTGCTGACATGTCCATTAGCAAAACCATTCTGGTGTGACGGAGGAAGGACTTCCAAAATCCTACACTGTAATCTGAAAGAAAACGGGACATTTAAAAATATAAGTCATTTGAACACTACTGTGTATATAGCGGACAAACTTAAGTCCTTATTTGAAACATCTAGTCTTTCTAAATGTTTAGAAGTGCACAAAGTATGTTAAAAGTAGAGGTAGTGAAATAACATTTTGTAGATATATCCTTTTGTTAACATCCATATGAAATACTCATTTAGAAATGGAATGTTCAGAATGATCAAACCACCTCTCAGAGCAGTACGTATTACTTTATTTGTGCTGGTTCAGGGAGAAAGTACAAGGCGGGGTTATACCAGTATGTTTAGGTTAAGATGGTTAACCATTGTCTTGTATGTGTCTGTGTTTTGGTTTACTTAGTTGTGTATTAAAGAAGTTGCCAGTGTATGACAAAAATAACCAATAAATACATTGTGTACGCTTGATGTTAAAATTCATAGGCAAGATTTCTGAAAACAACTGGCAGAAGTGAAATTGTTAAAAATCCCCTCTAAGCATGATAGATGCTTATTAGACTTGTCCACTGGGTTGATAGAGAAGGGGAAGGGTCCTTGGTTAGAGTGTTCCTGTTGAGATGATACTTTGAGACTATAGCCATTGTACACAGTGTATTCAGTGCTACTGTGTGTATGTATAGAGGACAAACTTAAATCCTTATGTGAAACATCTAGCCTTTTAGATGTGTAAAAGTACACAACCTATTTTGAAAGAGTTAAACACTTTTAAAGTTTTTTTTTTCTTTTTTCTGTTAATTAATAGGAATGGTTTTATTTGGGGAGTGGGGTTGTCTTAGACAGTAAGCTGATGTTTACTGGGTGGTGGGGGTGGGGGGGACAGGGAGAGAAGTGCAGAGAGAAGGGCTCTTTGCCCATCAGTCTCTATAGACAAGTTCAGATTGTCTACCCATTGTTCTGTTTGTGCATTTTAGTTAATACTGCTGTGTATTAAAGAACAAGCAAGTCCTAATGCCCAAAGTATATTAAAAGTAGAGGTAGTAAAATAACCCCTTAATGAATGCCCTTTTATTGGTTTTTAGGAAGGGCTGTGTCTTCTGGGAGTATCTATGTTAATCCAACTCTTGGAACTAGATGTAGTCTGGTACTTAGTCGCTAAAATGCTGGAGGATTAAGAGGAAGGGTGAGGGGAAGGGCTCTTGGCTAATATCTCCCCTTATCTGGAAGACAGTTTTAGGTTTTAGCTATAGGTCTATGTGTGTTTTTGTGAAGTACCTATGTTTATTGTGGACAGGCTTCATTACTTTGCAACATCTAGGCTTTTTAGATGTCCTGAGGTGACAATGTATGATGTAAAGTAGAACTAGTGAATTAACCAATTTGTAAATATCTTTGTTACGTTAGAATTGATTTTTTTTTAAAGGCAGCATCTTGGACCTGGATTATACCTTCTCTGAGAAATGTACATCAGGACTTGTTCATTTAGGTTGGCAGCTGAGGAGAGGAAGGAGTATAGAGGGAGGGCTGTATGTGGATGTGCTCGCATTTATATTTTGATGATAACCATTGATGGGTGTGCATCTCCTGGCTGTACTATAGGAATGCTTTGTTTAATAGTTCAGCAGAAACATGCCTCCTTGCTAATACCTTAATAGTTTAGATCAGATGATGAATCCTCTTAGAACTATTATACTTTGTGTACTCTGTTGCTTTATGTCTCATTTTAATTGAACATTCAGGGAATGTAGTATTTTAATCATAGCTCTGCCAATATGTTTATCTAGAGGCCTGTTGCCATTTTTGTCTTTGAAATTTTTGTTGCCAAGAAAGGCAAGATCACATTTTTTTCCTTTCAGATTGAGTTGGTGTAGTGTATTCTTGGTTATCAAAATACTCATAGCTTTGGGACTTTGAAATGGTAAATATTCATGATGTGTGAAACAGCATGATACATAACTGTTCGGTCTTAATTACATAAAAATGGATGCTTAGTTGTGAAAATACACAAATGAGACCTAGAAGGACATGTTAAACGGTAAACTGCTTGTGATTATAAATGACTTTGTTTTTTTGCTTCTTGTGCTTTTTGGTTTCCTATTATGCACATGTTAACTTTTAAGAAATAAATGTTATTTTAAAAACTTAAAAAAAAAGTCATTTGATGTTTTATAATCAAACATTTCAGAGCAATCTATTTTGAACAAGTAAAAAGCAATTTTTCAGAAACTATGGCTGATTAATATAACCAATTTAGTACAAAAGAAAACCATCAATTTAAGAAACAGCCAATTTAAGTAAAGGTTAGCTACAATTTAAAACAATACAAACTTATTTTAAAAGTCAGTTTATTAAGATTCTTAGCAGTTATATTTATCATTAAAGTTCAGAAAATCAATTATTGCATAATATCTCATTATATAGATTAGTATTAGGAGAGGTTTTTTTTAAGCATTCGATATTTTAAATTCTGAAATTCTCCTGATCATAACCTTTCTCATAGTAACATTTTGGCTTCCCTTACCTCTGCCTGATGTATCTGGATTTTATGGGCTGCAATTTCAGACTCACTCACCACAACTGAAATATTCCTCATTTTTACTGTGCCAATTTTCAATTGATAACTAATTTAAACTTGGTATAGCCCTACAATTTGAACATTATTCAGCAAAAAATGGGAATGAAATACTGATGCATGCTATAGTATGGATGAACCTTTAAAACATTACGGTAAATTAAGGAAACAAGACTGAAAAGGTCCCATTTATATGAAACATTCAGAACAGGGAAAGTAGATGAGTGGTTGCAAGGAACCTGAAGGTAAAGGGGAATAAGGGAGAAAGTGAAAGAGTAGCGTAATCGGCAGTGAATGCTAATGAGTATAGGCTTCCTTTACGGAGAGTTAAAAATGTTCTAAAATTAGTTTGTAGTGATGGTTGTACAATTCTATGAATATACTAAAAGCCACTGAACTATACACTTTAAATGGGTGACTTTTATGGTATGTGAAATATATCTTAAGTTGCTAAAAAGCAAAAGTCACAAGTAATAGCAAGGTTTAGGTGGTGCAGAGTAAAGAATCTGCCTACAGTGCAGGAGACCTGGGTTCAATTCTTGGGTTGGGAAGATCTCCTGGAGAAGGAAATGGCAATCCACTCCAATATTCTTGTCTGGAAAATCCCATGGACAGAGGAGCCTGGCAGGCTACAATCCATGGGTCACAGAGTCAAACACAACTGAGTGACTAACTAACACACACTAACTAAAAAAAAGAGACGAGACTGCATTTCTGGAATTTTATCTATGGCACCTCTACAAGTCTCAGGCAATCCAAGGTATTAACTAAGACTATATAAAGCATATATACACCTACCAATGGGATAAACCCCTAGTCTCTGAGAAACAGTGGCTCAACTACTCACTGTATCATTCATTTGGTTATACCATACCATAAACAAGTTTTGATACATTGTGGGCATTCTTAAAGCTGCCTGTCCACTCAGCCCTCCTCTTCCAGGAACTTCATTCCCTCCACACTCCATCTCTATTAATAGTAGAGCTGACATGCTTCCACAAGACCCTGGCCAGAGTCAGTTGCTACCCAGTGGGAACCTTTTTGCTGAGTCAATATATCTTTTCCAAGATTTAAACATTTGCAATCAAGAAAGTAAAAATCAGCTCCTCTCCCATCATGGAATCTGTATGATGTAAAATTCCAGGGCTGCCAGCAGCCATGTTTTCTGCCACGTGCAACAGGTCACTGAGCAGTGAGAGAAGAGAGGAGAGACAGCAAGGGTTCTAGAGCAATTTGTTCTCTTATTCTTGCTGCATCTAGCCCACCCTCAAGTTTGCTTGTTTATAATCTTTCCTTTGATCCTATAAACTGATAATTTGGCCTTTTGTCTACATTTTCAAAATAAAACGTTGTATTTATAGTCAAAACAGAAGCATACAATTCCAGACAGTTTATTTAGAGCTGATTCATTCTGGGAAGCAGACTGACTTTCACAAGGTAACTGAGCTTGTTTCCGTTAGTGCACATTCAGCACACGCTTGCTTATACTCTCCTTTAGGAGAACACTAAGCATCCCCAACAAAATCCAACATTGCTATTTGTTGTTGTTTCATCACTAAATCATGTTCGAGGCTTTGCAACCCCATAGATTATAGCCCACCAGGCTCTCCTGTCCATGAGATTTCCCAGGGAAGAATACTGGAGTGGGTTGGCAGAAGAAATCAACACCATGGATTCTCTGCTAGGAATTTCACACTGAACACAAATAGAAGAAAACAACTGGTTCCATGGAACCCTGAGGTTTAAGAATCAATAAAATATAGGCTATGTGGGCAAATACAAAACCCTCAAGCATTTTATCCTCCTCCCTCAATTCATTTCAAGCATCATATATGACTTCTTACTAATCAACTTCTAAAAAAGAATTGAGGAAAGACTCAAATTATTAAAACCAGAAGTAAAAGTTGGAATAGATTATAAGGGAATACCATGAACTGTATGCTAACAAACTGGATAACCTAGATGAAATGGATAAGTTCTTAGAAACACACAAATTGATTTAAGAAGAAATAGAAAATCTAAATGGATCTATAACTATTACAAGGGCTGAATCAGTAATCAAAAATGTCCCAACAAAGAAATGTACAGGACCAGATGGTTTCACTGGTAGGTTCTACCAAACTTTTAAAGAATTAATACCAATTCTTCTCAAAATCTTCCAAAAGACTGAAAAGGAGAGAACAGTTCTTAACTCATTTCCTAAGGCCAGCATTATCCTGATATACAAACCAGACAAAAGAACAAAAGAAACCTTAAAACTAAAAACAAAAACCAAACTAATTCAAAAATGGGCCAAGGATCTAAACAGACATTTCTCCAAAAAGGATACAAATGGCCACTAAGCACATGAAAAAATGCTTAGCATCATTAGTCATAAAGGAAATGAAAAATCAAAACTGCAATGAGATACTATTTCATACCCACTAAGGTGGCTATTATTAACAAAAAGAAAGTATTGAGAAGGATACAGAAACTGGAACCCTTGTACACTACTGGTGTAAATGTAAACTGATGCAGCTGCTATGGAAAACAATATGAAAGTTCCTAAAAAAATTAGAGAATTATCCTATGACCCAGCAATTCCTCTTCTATGTGTATGTATACATACATGTATGTGTGTATATATATACATATATGTGTATGTATATGTGTGTGTGTATATATATATACATATATACACACACCCCAAAGAACTGAAAATAGGAACTCAACAGATACTTGTATACCAATGTTCATAATGACATTATTCACAATGGCCAAAAGGTAGAAACAACTCAAGTATCTATCAACAAATGAATAGATTAAAAAAATGCATATACACATACAATGGAACAATGTATAGGTTCATACATACAATGAATAGTATTCTGCCATAAAAAAGGATAAAATTCTGATACATATTATAACACAGATGAACCTTGAAAACATTATACTCAGTGAAATAAGCCAAACACAAAAAAAACAAATATTGTATGATTTCACATTATTTAAGTATCTAGGCAAATTCGCAGAGACCTAAAGTAGAATAAAGGTTACCAGGGGCAGAAAGGATGGAGAAACGGGGAGTTATTGCTTAATGGGTGCAGAGTTTCTGTTTGGGATGATGAAAAAGTTCTTGAAATAGTAGTGATGGTTACACAACACTGTGAATGTACTTAATACACTTAGAAATGATTACAACGGTAAAGTTTATGTTTGTTTACCACAACTGAGAAAAAAAAAAAACAAATTTTTTTTATCCCAACAGTAAAGCTGAAGAAGGCCCAATTACCAAGCCTACCAAGCAAATGGAAATGGTGTCAAAAGAACTGCAGGTCAACTTTCACCACTGGCTGATAGAAACAAAACAGTGTTTCTAAAGAGGAACATCTACAGGAAATTATGTGGTCTGATGGTTAAAAGGTTCTGTAATTTAGTGACATGAACTGCACAAAAATAAGCAATAATCAAATGGAACCAACTTTGAAGGGCCTAGGTATGACATGCAGGGATTATACGACTCAGAGTTACAGGAGGTGATAACGGAGGCTTTTCATGAACCTGCAACAAGCTTCTTCAGATTAGAAAAAGGGGTGGTTTTCATTTGGCAGAGTCCAGGTGCGTGCCCCTAAGTGGCCGAAGTGGTGGCCATCAGGGAAAAAATAAATGCATCTATGCTGGGCACAAGGACATTGGTGTGGTGCCTAAATGGTCTGACAGCCCACTGAAGGGAACACTCTGATTCCTGTAGGGCCCACAGAGCTACAATAATTTAAGAACTAATTAATTTAAAACTAACAGAAAATTGACAGACAGAAAAACAATTCCCTGGCAGAGAAATAACGAAGAAGGAAATCAGTACAGCTTTATAGAGACATTGCTTCACTTCAGTTCAGACCAGTCGCTCAGTTGTATCTAACTCTTTGCAACCCCATGAACTGCAGCAGACCAGGCCTCCCTGTCCATCACCAACTCCCGGAGTTTACCCAAACTCATGTCCATTCAGTTGGCGACGCCATCCAACCATCTCATCTTCTGTCATCCCCTTCTCCTCCTGCCCCCAATCCCTTCCAGCATCAGGGTCTTTTCCAATGAGTCAGCTCTTCACATCAGGTGGCCAAAGTACTGGAGTTTCAGCTTCAACATCAGTCCTTCCAATGAACACCCAGGACTGATCTCCTTTAGGATGCACTGGTTGGATCTCCTTGCAGTCCAAGGGATTCTCAAGAGTCTTCTCCAACACCACAGTACAAAAGCATCAGTTCTTTGACACTCAGCTTTCTTTACATTCCAACTCTCACATCCAAACATGACTCCTGGAAAAACCATAGCCTTGACTAGACAGACCTTTGTTGGCAAAGTAATGTCTCTGCTTTTGAATATGCCATCTAGGTTGGTCATAACTCTCCTTCCAAGGAGTAAGTGTCTTTTAATTTCATGGCTGCAGTCACCATTTGCAGTGATTTTGGAGCCCAGAAAAATAAAGTCTGACACTGCTTCCATTGTTTCCCCATCTATTTCCCATGAAGTGATGGGACTGGATGCCATGATCTTCGTTTTCTGAATGCTGAACTTTAAGCCACCTTTTCACGCTCCTCTTTCACTTTCATCAAGAGGCTCTTTAGTTCTTCTTCGGTTTCTGCCATAAGCATGGTGTTATCTGCATATCTGAGGTTATTGATATTTCTCCCGGCAATCTTGATTCCAGCTTGTGCTTGTTNTTGTTTCCCCATCTATTTCCCATGAAGTGATGGGACTGGATGCCATGATCTTCGTTTTCTGAATGCTGAACTTTAAGCCACCTTTTCACGCTCCTCTTTCACTTTCATCAAGAGGCTCTTTAGTTCTTCTTCGGTTTCTGCCATAAGCATGGTGTTATCTGCATATCTGAGGTTATTGATATTTCTCCCGGCAATCTTGATTCCAGCTTGTGCTTGTTCCAGCCCAGCATTTCTCATGATGTACTCTGCATGTAAGTTAAATAAGCAGGGTGACAATATACAGTCCTGAAATACTCCTTTTCCTATTTGGAACCAGTCTGTTGTTCCATGTCCAGTTCTCACTTTTGCTTCCTGACCTGCATACAGGTTTCTCAAGAGGCAGGTCAGGTGGTCTGGTATTTCCATCTCTTTCAGAATTTTCCACAGTTTATTGTGATCCACACAGTCAAAGGCTTTTGCATAGTCAGATAAAGCAGAAAGAGATGTTTTTCTGGAACTCTCTTGCCTTTTTGATGATCCAGTAGATGTTGGCAATTTGATCTCTGGTTCCTCTGCCTTTTCTAAAACCAGCTTGAACATCTGGAAGTTCACAGTTCACGTATAGCTGAAGCCTGGCTTGGAGAATTTTGAGCATTACTTTACTAGTGTGTGCTGCTGCTGCTGCTAAGTCACTTCAGTTGTGTCCGACTCTGTGCGATCCCGTAAACGGCAGCCCACCAGGCTCCCTTGTCCCTGGGATTTCCAGGCAAGAACACTGGAGTTGGTGGCCATTTCCTTCTCCAAAGCATGAAAGTGAAAAGTGAAAGCGAAGTTGCTCAGTCATGGCCGATTCTTAGTGACCCCATGGACTGCAGCCTACAAGGCTCCTCCATCCATGGGATTTTCCAGGCAAGAGTACTGGAGTGGGGTGCCATTGCCTTCTCCATACTAGTGTGTGAGATGAGTGCAACTGTGTGGTAGTTTGAGCATTCTTTGGCATTGCCTTTCTTTGGAAATGGGATGAAAACTGACCTTTTCCAGTCCTTTGGCCACTGCTGAGTTTTCCAACAGACATTGCTTATAATGTAGTGAACGTTTTATATATAAATTATACTAGTTACTATCAGTGCTACTATAACTTCACACCACACCCAAATCATAGGTCAAGTTTTGCTAATCTAATCAAGGCTGGGCCTCTCATTGGTGCCTGTCTAAACTTCAGTTAACTGCAAGATGTCAAGTCAACGTGTTCTAATAGATTTCCAAAGAGACTCTCTTTCATATCCACTTGCTGTAATTTCTTAGTTCTAGGGAGTTCAAAAAAGATTGGGGTTTAAAAAAAGGTTAAAGGATCATGAATTAAGACCCAGCTAGTGGGTCTTGGAGAGTATGGCAACTCTAAAATTATGCTCCATTATTTGAGGGCAGAGTAGAGAATGACAGTCAAGAGATGGTCCTTATTACTAGAGCCAGATAAGTACCTAACTGACACAAAGTTCTCTCCTCGTATCAGCTCCTCAAGGGACACATTTTTCAGAAGATGAAACTCAGAGTCAGAGAAGTTAAATCATTTGCTTATAGTCACACAACCAATAATGGTATGATGTGACTCTGAAGCCCATATATTTTCTAATCTTCCACTCTATTATTGGAGGTAAGGGGAACACAACACTATACTGACACAAGAATAGTTCAGAGCTTTAAGCCCAAGTAGTCAATAGGCACTTTTGGAGCCTCTCCAAAACACATTTCAAACTTAAAACATGTTTCGGAATGAAAGCAAGTCCGTGGAACAACAGCAAGCAAAGGATGAGGATATAGCAGAAGTTAGTCATAAATTTCTAATAATGACCAGCTAAAATGCTAACAGTCTTTTATAAGAATATTCTGGAATGGTATATGTCTTTCCCCAGAAAAGTTGTTTTTGTTTTAATAGTCATTTAATAATAGTTATAGTTCAATTTGGGGCTTCTCATGTGGTACTAGTGGTAAAGAACATGTCTGCCAATGCAAGAGACATAAGAAATGTGGATTCAAACCCTGAGTTGGGAAGATCCCCTAAAGGAGGGCATGGCAACCCACTCCAGTATTATTGCCTGGAAAATCCCAAGGACAGAGGAACCTGGTGGGCTATAGTCCATGGGTCACAGTCGGATGTGACGGAAGCACCTCGCACACATGCATGCACATAGTTCAGTTTATATCCCAAATGCAAATTAATTAATATAAAAAATTCTAGAATTGAAACATGCATTTACAAGGCATTTGGGTAGAAGATAAATAATTAACAGCAAAAGAAAAGACTAGAAACCCAGGGAGACCTGCTTGACATAAAAGATTGACCTTCTCTGTTTGAGTCTCTAAAAATGGCAAATACTGAATGGATGGCATGTTACCTGTGCTACCTTTTATTTCCTCGAAATCCAGGTGCCAAGAACATTTATTTTAAAAATGTTATGCTTGAATAATTACTTCAAGTTTATAGGTAGAAACAGAGTAAAACCTGCTTCATTTGAAGTTTTAGAGTTTAAAAAGACTAAAGGTTAAGTGATACCTCATTTTAAGTGGAGGAAACTAGACCACTCAACAAGTTTGCTACTTCAAACAAAAAGACTGTGAATTATGTTGATTACTTGTCAGGGGAGAAGAGGAGGTCAGGAAAGGTTGCTTTGTTTGTAATCTCTCACTTTTTAGACAAATTGATCAGAGTAGCTCAACGAATGTTTCATCCTAAACTACTCTGAGGCTCTTTGTGGACTAGAGAACCACATCTTATTATTTCTCCAATTGGCATTTGACTTATTATAAGCCTAAATATCCTAAGACAACTAGAATCATTAGATTCTTACTGAAGACTAAATCTTTTATTAAAAGATATATATAACGAATAAAAGATCTCTAGAAAGAAGAATTCTAGATTTAAGATATGGGCTATATCCTATGTATCTCCAAAGTTTCAAACACTTGGATATTATCAATATACTGTTTAAACTTTTTAGTATTCAAAATTATGTTTTAGCTACATGATTAAGTTTGGTTAAAGTATCAAATTAGTGAAAGCCTCACCAAAATACTTTATACAAAATTCCAACTACTGTATTCAAGTTAATAGGTATTCAAGGTGTTTATGGGCTCAGCTTTACGTTGACGCCAACAGAAACGATAACCTTGTGAGGAGGAAAGACGAACATATGCATATCAGAAAAAAAAAACATTAAACATTAAAATTAAAATTTTATTAATGCCACTAATATTTGTCTTATTATAGGCACACGAGTCAAATACCAACTGATAAGGAAAAGCGATATGAGCAATCCATCAGGTATTCTATTTATGAAACAGTAATCAGTTTATAACTTGACATATGTTAAATTTCTTTTGAGTCAGAGTACTGTATTCTTCAATTCAGCCAAAAAAGCTGAGTTAAGATTTTCAAACTTGAAAGTTACCTTGTCATTGGCAATACAGATAAATAAAGTCTGAAGTAGGAAAATAAGTTTAACAACCTCTGATTTGTGGGTCTGGCATAAAAGAGCAATATGAGGAATCCTTACAGTGATAGAATATTCTGTACTGTGCTGCACCAGTGGGGGAAATTCTGTATTATTCTACAACATCATGTGATTCGACAATTATCTCAAAATAGAAAGTTCAGTTTAAAAATGCTAATGATAAACATTAGGAAAATATTAACTCCAATTAAAAGCATTCATTTCACATCATGGAGGGAAAAATCAGTAAAAGATGGAAGTAATATATATGTATCACTAAAAAGCTACAATAAAGAACGACCCTGTTAAGTTCTGGCAGAACAGCCATACAGTTCAATAGAAGGGAGTTGAGAGATAGACCCAAAATTCTACTTACATTCATACTCTGGAAGGGCCAAAATTATGAGGACAGAAAACAGATCGCTGGTTGTCTGAGTCTAGAAGATGGAGGTAAAGGGTGACTACAAAGAGGCACAAATGCCACTGCAGGGGGCAGGGGTCGATCCATGGTCTGGGGAACTAAGATCAGTGTGGTCAGTTAACAAGAGGCACAAAGAAATACTACAAATGTTTTATCTTACTGGGATGGGTTACACAACTATGCATCAAAAGTCAGAACTATACACTAAAAGGATAAATTTTATCTGAAGAAAGTAATGTACCTTGAAAGTGAAAGTCTCTCAGACCTGTCCAACTCTTTGAGACCCCATGGACTATACATTCATTGAATTCTCCAGGCCTGAATACTGGAGTGGGTAGCCTTTTCCTTCTCCAAGGGATCTTCCCAACCCAGGGATCGAACCCAGGTCTCCCACACAGCAGGTGGATTCTTTACCAGCTGAGCCACAAGGGAAGCCCAATGTACCTTAATTAAAATTAATTAGTTTACTACTTGGGATAAAGCTCTATCTGAATGTAACTTATTCATTTTATTCTTTAACATAAAAGAAAAATATTTATTGCTCTTCTTAAAACAATATATATTAAAATGAGTAATTGAAGTAGGTCTATTTGTTAGATCTCAGTGAAGTATATAGACGGGTCCTAAGATACTTAAGATAGCCAGAGAGCTCTCTGTAATGCAAAAAGGGAGTAACAAGTCCTTTTCTAGAATTTGTTTCCATTTCAACATCACAAAAATTCATCTTAAAATCCCTATTTTTCATAGACAGAAGTTCAAGATAGCCAAATTAAACAAAATCTGATGACTTCTGTATATAAAAATACAGTGCACAAAAAACTACAAAAATTTACAAAGAGATTTTTATATAACAAATTAAGATGACAAAATTATACTTTTACTCCCTGCATTCACAGATTCTTTGGGCTAGAAGCTCAAACAAAATAACCTGAATATTTTTTGTTATCCTTATGGTCAATAAGCATTTTTAATATGATAACAATGAAATCAACATGCTGAATCACTTACTAAGAAGTAGATAAAAATACAAACACATCTTTATAAAGATAAAAGGTAAACAGCCCATCTAGTGTTAATCACAGGAAATTATTAATGAAGCAGTAAATTAATTTGGCATTACAGTACCTTTTATTCAAAATACAAAGTCAAGCAGGCCTTAGGAAGGAAGCATCACTACCAACAAAGCTAGTGCAGGTGACGGAATTCCAGTTGAGCTATTTCAAATCCTAAAAGATGCTGTGAAAGTGGTGCACTCAATAAGCCAGAAAATTTGGAAAACTCAGCATTGGCCATAGGACTGGAAAAGGTCAGTTTTCATTCCAATCCCAAAGAAAGGCTTTGCAGAGTACATCAAGGCTTTGTTTGGCAAAGTACATCTGAGAAACGCTGGGCTGGATGAAGGACAAGCTGGAATCAAGACTGCCGGGAGAAATATCAATAACTTCACATATGTAGATAACATCACCCTAATGGCAGAAACTGAAGAACTAAGGAGACTCTTGATGAAAACAAAAAGCCCAGATGTACTCTGCATATAAATTAAATAAGCAGGGTGACAATATACAGTCCTGAAGTACTCCTTTTCCTATTTGGAACCAGTCTGGTGTTCCATGTCCAGTTCTTAACTGTTGCTTCCTGACCTGCATGCAGATTTCTTAAGAGCCAAGTCAGGTGGTCTGGTATTCCCATCTCTTTAAGAACTTTCCAGTGTCTGGTGTGGTCAACATGGTCAAAGGCTTTGGCATACTCAATAAAGCAGAAATAGATGTTTTTCTGGAACTCTCTTGCTTTTTCAGTGATTCAGTGGATGTTGGCAATTTGATCTCTGGTTCCTCTGGCCTATCTAAATACAGCTTGAACATCAGGAAGTTCATGGTTCACATACTGTTGAAGCCTGGCTTGGAGAATTTTGAGCATTACTTTATTAGCGTGTGAGGTGAGTGCAATTGTGAGGTAGTTTGAGGATTCTTTGGCTTTGCCTTTCTTTGGGACTGGAATGAAAACTGACCTTTTCCAGTCCTGTGGCTACTGCTGAGCTTTCCAAATTTGCTGGCATATTGAGTGCAGCACTTTCACAGCATCATCTTTCAGGATTTGAAATAGCTCAACTGGAATTTCATCACCTCCACTAGCTTTGTTCAATTATTTCTCAATAAAACTGGAAAAAAGGGGCATAAGAAGTCTTATTTGGCTAGTGAATATATCACTAACATTCAAATAGAATGAATAAAACGTACTGTAATGCCGGTCAGGATGCAGGTTAGGAAGCAAAAGTGAAAACTGGACATGGACAGACTGGTTCCAAATAGGAAAAGGAGTACGTCAAGGCTATATATTGTCATCCTGCTTATTTAATTATATGCAGAGTACATCATGAGAAATGCTGGGCTTTAAGAAGCACAAGCTGGAATCAAGATTGCCAGGAGAAATATCAATAACCTCAGATATGCAGATGACACCACCCTTACGGCAGAAAGTGAAGAAAAACTAAAGAGCCTCTTGATGAAAGTGAAAGAGGAGAGTGAAAACGTTGGCTTAAAGCTCAGCATTCATAAAACTAAGATCATGGTATCTGGTCCCATCACTTCATGGCAAATAGATGGGGAAACAGTGGAAACAGTGACCATCTTCATTTTCTTGGGCTCCAAAATCACTGCAGATGGTGATTGCAGCCATTAAATTAAAAGACACTTGCTCCTTGGAAGAAAAGTTGTAACCAACCTAGACAGCATATTCAAAAGCAGAGACAAAGGTCCGTCTAGTCAAAGCTATGGTTTTTCCAGTAGTCATGTATAGATGTGAGAGTTGGAGTATAAAGAAAGCTGACTGAATTGATGCTTTTGAACTGTGGTGTTGAAGAAGACTGTTGAGAGTCCCTTGGACTGCAAGGAGATCCAACCAGTCCATTCTAAAGGAAATCAGTCCTAAACATTCATTGGAAGGACTGATGTTGAAGCTGAAACTCCAATACTTTGGCCACGTGATGTGAAGAACTGACTCATCTGAAAAGACCCTGATGCTGAGAAAGATTGAAGGCGAGAGAAGGGGATGACAGAGGATGAGATGGTTGGATGGCATCGCTGACTCAATGGACATGAGTTGGAATGAACTCCGGGAGGTGGTGATAGACAGAGAAGCCTGGCGTGTTGCAATCCATCGGGTCACAAAGAGTCGGACAGAATTGAGTGACTGAACTGAACTGAGCTGACCTGTATCACCATATAAGCTTAAAGCATACAACATGCTGGTTTGATTTACATATATAGTGAAATGATTACCACAATAGGTTCAGCTAACATTCAGCATCTCATATAACACCCAGTGTTTCATAAGTAAAAAAAAAAAATTTGTCTTGTGATGAGAATTCTTGGATTTACTTTCAACAACTTTCCTGTATATCATAGAGCAGTGTTAACTCTAGTCATCATGTTGTACATTACATTCCTTGTACTATTTATCTTATAACTGGAAGTGTGTACCTTCTGACTGTTGTTTAGTTGCTAAGTCCTGTCTGACTCTGTGACCCCATGGACTGTAATCCACCAGGCTCACATGTCCATGGGATTTCCCAGGCAAGAATACTGGAGAGAGTTACCAGTTCTTTCTTTAGTGGATTTTCCTGACCCAGGGGCCAAGCCCACGTCTCCTGCATCTCCTGCATTGGCAGGCGGATTCTTTACCACTGAGCTACAAGGGAAGTCCACCTTTTGATTACCATTCCTTAATTCTCCTTCCCTCTATGTCCTCGTAATGCACTTATCTTATTCAGTTCTTCATTAGTCACTCATATGTATTTTGCTTATCTTTGCCCTAAAAATTCTACTCCTACTACCAACAGGCTATATAATGCTAAGAGAACAATAAGTAGTAATGCTTTTCTGACACTTGATTAACCACTTGCATCTAACACAGTGATTTTCAGAGAATTGAATTCAAGTGACTAAAAAAAAAAAAATGACTCAATATTATTCCATCAAGTTTTACTTTCTTTACAGCACCCATCAGTATTTGAAATTATCCTGATTTGTGTTTCTCCCTCTTGCACCTGAATGTCAGTCACTAGTCCTGGTCTTATTCACTACCCTCTTCCCAATACCTACAACAAAACTGAGCATGCAATGTTCAATAAATGAATTACAAAAAATTTGGCTTTGTATAATACTAAATCAGAATATTCCCTACCACTTCTAAGAAAAAGCCATACACTGTTGTATTTTTCATCCCTTGAAACTGTGCCAAAAGACAGAAAAACAATACATAAATAAAAATTCTATTTTCCCCCATGTTTGCAGTCACTTTCAACTTTTGTTGCCACTCAAAAGCATTCTTCCATCTGCAAGCAAAATATTTGAAGAAAAGAAAGCTTATATAGCCAGAATGCAGAAGTAAAATCATTAAGGCACCTTGATGAGTTCAATGGTTAAAAACATAAACAGAAGAACCTGTTTAAATGCAGGCGCTTTTTCATTTTTAATCAACGATCATAAGACAGTGTTAATTTTCAGGCATTCAACAATATGGGTGAGTCTTAAGAGTAAATGATCAAAAGCTTAATCTAACCACATCATATATAATCCTATGTTGCTTCACACTTTGACAGAATTATAAAATGCTTAAGTAAAGTGAAAAGTAAATAGTAATCAGTAAGTACATTCAATTTATACTCTTTCAACCCTGCTTAAGGGCTATCTTTTAGTATTTTTTCACATTCATTCCTCCTACAGAGGAGAACTGCCTGGGCTTGATAACATCATTGCTTGTGACCGTAGGCAAGTTTCAGTTAGTTAACCTCTGTGCATGAACTCCTCAACTGTAAAATGAGCAATGGGCACCTATCACATGTGGCTGCTGGGGGAATTAAATAAGACAGTCTAAGTTAAAAGTTTAGAACACTGCCTGGCATACAGTAAATTCTCAAAAGCTTAGTGGTATTGCCATCATCTCCCTAAAATGTCATATAATGAACTCTGAAGAACAGTGATTATGATGTAAGAAAATTAGTGACTGGCTACAAGAAAAGATGAGTCATCACAGCTGGCAGTACTTGTCTGTGACAAGTACAGGAAAGACCTAACATCTACTGAGTGCTTCATGTGCCAGGCACTACGCTGGGCGCCAAAAAATATTAACCACTGTGACAGACTACTGCAGTTATGGCCTCCACCTCCTTGATCCCCTGGCACGTTAACTCTAGATTTGCTCATGTGACTTGCTGGTCTATGACACTAGCAAACATGGAGCAAGCTGAGGCTTGATATGTGCTTGCACACTGCAGCTTTGCCTTCTCTTGCTGCTGGGAACTCTATTCCTACCCTAGGAACAAGCTTGGATTAGTCTCTTGATAAGAGGCCACAAGAAAATATCCACCCTGGGCTGAAGCCCCAGACATGTAGGGCCAGAGTAAGCAATTTAGACAATCTAGCTCCAGATAATAAGAAACTTCCAGTCAACTAGGAAACACGAGAATGTTTATTGATTTATGCCACTAAATTTTGGCAATAGTTTGTTATGCAGCAAAAGTTAACCAAACACAACTTCTATACAAATGGAGACACTGTTTTACAGATGAGCAAAGAAGATTCCCAACACTAGTAACTCAGGTTGGTTCCAAAAGCTTTTTCCACTACAGAAAGCCACCTCTTTATGCTATACTCTGAGGTTCCAGATTAAAAGGGGATCTCTGGAAACTTTATTCTAGAACTCTTTTTAAAGCAGTAAGTAATCTTTCCTCTCTACCAGGAATCAGCACACTATGGCCAAAGGGCCAGATTCAACTCACTACCTGTTTTGTGTGGTTTATGAGCCAAGAATGGTTTTTACATTTTAAAATGGCTTAAAAATAAGAATACTTTGTGACACATGAAAATAATATGAAATTCAAATTTCAGTGTCCATAAATAATTACTAGAATAAAGCCGTGCTCACGTATATAATATCTATGGTTGCTTTTGCACTATTACAGCAGGGTTGGCTGAGTGTGCTGGAGACCATATGGACATCAAAGTCTATCTATTTCCTATCTGGCTCTTTATTTTTAAAAAGGTGTGCCAATATCTGCTCAGAATTACTCTCTTGGCATATGTTTTTAAGTTAAACAAAGGACCTTGCCTGGCCTTTAGTGATGAGTAGACTTTTTTTGTACTTTTATCACCCCTTTTCCGTTCACTGGAATTATTTTAGCTTATGTCATTTCTCTAGGTTCTCTTTAACTTTTATTTTTCTATAGTCTCTGAATTGGTCTAAGAAAGACAGATAACTTCATTTTCAAAAGAGTTATTTGGAACCATTGTGATCTTATATTGGCCAAATGGAACAGACCAGATAGAAAGTAGAAGATGATGTAGGAGAGAGATTTTATTCAGAAGGGCTCTAATTTCCCAGACCTGAGCCTGTGTAACAACCACATAGAAATGGACTTCCCTTTTATTCTTAACAGAGATGTCAGGGCAGAAGTAGCTATAGTCTCCTCTTTTCTGTGAGATTCGTCTCTAATATTCTCTGGCCACAGTGAACTAAGAACTGTAGGACTACTACCACTCTACAGACATCTTGCTGCTAATCAGTTAAACAAGACATGAACTGAATGAAGTAAACACTGATTTCCTTTTATATAAGAAGTGACCTCAATTTACTTGCCATCCCCCATTTTTATCACTTGTCTTACTATAAGTAAGACTCCCTTGATAGAGATCATAAGTTGTGGGAGAGACTCAGCTGACTCTTGGACTTCACATTAGCACAAAGGATTAATAAAGAAACTGCCACAGATACCAACCACCCTTGGAGAAGGGCATGGCAGCCCATTCCAGTATTTTTACTTGGAGAATCCCATGGACAGAGGAGCCTGGCAGGCTACAGTCCATAGGGTCATAAAGAGTTGGACACAACTAAAGCAACTTAGCACGCACACACGCACCAACTACCCTCCTCCAATATTTACAAAAGACTTTTGAGAGGCATTAGACAGATGCTCCTAATGGCCAATGCAAATGTGAAGGTCCTTAGAACACTGAAGAAAACGAATACGTTTGTATGATCAGTCGAAACTTAACCGAACTATTTTGTTAAGCATCAGGCAGTTGAGTCCATACAGAAAATTTACAACAGAAGTTTTACATGTTATTTGAATTAAACATGTTTAGAAAGACAAATTCATTTATCTTTTGTGACTACTTAATAGGGATTTTTAGGGTATAAAAAGTGTTTCCCAGAATGGCCTCTCAATTTACATTATTATACAAGTAAATAAGAATTCAAATTTTAACTGTTAAGCTTGCAACAATACGGTAGTCAGGCTGTAAGTCTGGGTCTCTGGTATATACAATAATATACATCTAAAGAATATGGTTCCATTCTAACTTAGAATTCCAAAGAAAGAACAGCTGTCCCAAATAGTCTTTTTTCCCCTACTAATAATTATTTATCATCAACATACTAGGGTCATCAGCAATTAAAGACTGAAACATCAATTTGGGGATGTTCCTTAGGACTCTCCTTGCCTAAGAACCAGCAACTTTGATCTTAAAAGGGCAGCAGAGTAAGCTGACCAATAGAAGGCCTTTATCTGAAAGAACTATAATAAACTTAACAAATATATGTTGTTAAAATTTATACACTATGGACTTCCGTGGTGGTCCAGTGGTTAAGACTCTGCACTTCCGCTGCAGGGGGTATGGGTTTGATCCCTGGTCAAGGCAGTTTCATATGCCACATAGTGTGCCCAATAAAAGTTATACACTCTATCTCAGTACCTAAAGAAGAAGCCTTCCCCCCTCAATCCTTTCTGCTAATTTTTATTTTTCTCTGTCTTCAAATTTCTAGTCAAAAAACACTTTTCCGGAAACTTCTCCTTGGATTAATCTCATCTGGATCCAGTCACTGATATCCAAGCACATATTGTTTAAATAAAAATAACTGTATTGTTCCTTACTTATACCTTTTATATTCCTCTTATCTCCTCAATATATTTAGTATTTCCCTTTGTCCTAATATTAATGCATTTTAATTAATGCATTATGATTCACTAATATCATTTAGGTTACCACAAAAAAAAGCACAAAGATAAAAAGTTCATTTTCTCATTTCCAATTCTAATATATAATAAGTACCTACTCTCTATATTTTTGGTGATGTGCTAATTTTCTGAAGTGCTTGAAGCAACCCAGCAATGCAACATAGAGAGCCACAGGGAATACACCTTGATAGTTGAATAGATAAGAGTTTTAGGAACTAGGTTCAGTCCAGTTCAGTTCAGTTGCTCAGTTGTGTCCGACTCTTTGTGACCCCATGAATTGCAGCACACCAGGCCTCCCTGTCCATCACCAACTACCGGAGTTCACTCAGACTCATGTCCATGGAGTCAGTGATGCCTTCTAGCCATCTCATCCTGTGTTGTCCCCTTCTCCTCCTGCCCCCAATCCCTCCCAGCATCACAGTCTTTTCCAATGAGTCAACTCTTCGCATGAGGTGGCCAAAGTACTGGAGTTTCAGCTTCAGCATCAGTCCTTACAATGAATATTCAAGACTGATTTCCTTTAGGATGGACTGGTTGGATCTCCTTGCAGTCCAAGGGACTCTCAAGAGTCTTCTCCAACATCACAGTTCAAAAGCATCAATTCTTCGGCGCTCAGCCTTCTTCACAGTCCAACTCTCACAGCCATACATGACTACTGGAAAAACCATAGCCTTGACTAGATGGACCTTAGTCGGCAAAGTAATATCTCTGCTTTTGAATATGCTATCTAGGTTGGTCATAACTTTTCTTCCAAGGAGTAAGCTACAGGGGAAACTCTGGTGTAAATCCAATTCTGCTTTTGTACTGATTTAACCTACACTGAAGAAAAGTCTGTCATTAAGTCACAGATTATGTGAAAGAAAATGCAGGTAATTATTTTCAAAGAGCAAATTCACACAAGGTTTAACAAATGAAATAACTTTCTCCACCCTCAGAAAAAGCAATATTCCAATTAAGCTTTTTAAACAGTTTAGCTAGTTTATGCAAAAATCAGTTAGAAACAGTGTGCATGGTTTTCTAATATAAGAAGCTATCCAAACTATCACTAACCGAAAAAGTTACTTTAAAAGAAAAAAATTTAGTGTTATATACAAAAAACCTCCCCAAAACTGTGCACTATATTTTTAAACCATGGTTACCTCTGAAAGGAGCATTTGGGAAATGTATTCCAGGCCTTCATCTTTTACTTTTCCCTGCTACATGTGAATTTTTATAGGGAAAAAAAAGCAGATTTTTAAAAAATGGGAAAGTTCAGTCTTAATAAGCAGAGTATATAACTGTTTAAAATTTAAAGACCATGTTTTTTAAGAGCAGTTTTAGATTTACAGCAAAACTGAGAGGAAGACACAAAAATCTCCCATACACTCCCTGTCCCAACACATGGATAACCTCCTCCTCTTTCAGCACCCCACACCAGAGAAGTAACACTTGCTATAATCAACGCACATACACTGACCATCATTGTCACCTGAGGTTCATAGTTACTAAGTTTCACTCTTGGTGCTGTACAGTCTATGGGTTTGGACAAATATGTCCATTATTATAGCAACACCGAGTATTTTTACTGCCTCAAACATCCTCCAAGTTCAACCTATTCATCTCCCTTTTACCCTTCTCAACCCCTGGCAACCACTGATCTTTTTCACATTTTACCTTTTCTAGAAAGTCATATTGTTGGAATCCTACCATATGTATCCTTTTTAGATTGGCTTCACTTAGTAATATGCATTTAAGTTTCATTCATGTCTTTTCATGAAGGCTCATTTCTTTCTAGCACTGAATTAATATTCCATTGTCTGGATGTACTGCCATTTATTTATCTATTCACTGGCTAAAGGATATTTTGGTGCTTCCAACTTTTGGCAATTATTAATAAAGCTGCTAGAAACAATTATGTGCAGGTTCTATGTAGACATAAGTTTTCAACTCCTTTAGGTAAATACCAATATGCAAATAACCTTTCAGAAGTTCTGAGTCACCCATTGATATCATGAGAATTAAAATGAAAGCATCTAGCACATTGCCATTCTGCAATGTCTTCAAACTTTATCAAAGTATATACTGAGCCAGGTCAGTATATTTTGGAGTTAATGTTTAGTCGATCTCCTCCTTTGTTATAAGGTACCCTTTCTTGCTGCTGTCAGTATATCTACTTTTAGAAGTACCTTCTCACACCTGTTGCTTCACATTTCCTATGAATCTTTCAGCTCCCAGAACATCTTGACTGTGCTCGAAAAATGCCTGAAAACAAGCTGCCCAAAGCCTACTTTAACTAAAAAAAAAAAAATTACCAAATATAAAATTATAATTCTGACTCATGTTTTAAAATTCTTTCAAACTCTATAGTTGTTTCTTTACACCGAATGATGACTCAACGCCCAAAATGTTTATTTGTTGGGTGATTTCTACCTCCTTTTTCCTAATTTCTCTAGTTCCAGGGTTAGGGACAAAAGATGAGTTTATCACGTAAGAATCTGAGCTCTAGCTCACCATCCTTCTAACCTTTCATTAAACAATGGTAATCAAGGTGGTTGAAAAAAAGATGGTAAAGTTAGTTGAAACTTGGATGTCTTGAAATCTGCTTGTATAGCATTTTAAATCTGTTTGTGTAGCATTTTTAGAAGATAACATAAAAATGTAGGATGACTGTCTTCAAAAACAAACAACTATGTCTTTCTAAGACACTGAAATTCTTAACTGTGGCGTTTCCTTTCAGAGTTGAAACAGAAATTTGATTCCAAGTTACAGTGTCCCAGGTGCCTACTGTTTAGCCTCACAACACTACTAGCGTGTGCCAACAAACAAAAATAAAACAATAAAACTACATGGCTCTCTATAACCTAAAGGGATAGGATGGTGTGGGAGGTAGGAGGGAGGTTCAAGAGGGAGGGGACATATGTATACTTATGGCTGATTCATGTTGATGTATGGCAGAAGCCAACACAATACTGTAAAGAAATTATACTTCAATTAAAAATAAATAAAAAAAAACAACTGCGTGGCCACCGATAAACACATTCAAATGCTAACAAGACTATTACAGCTATATTATATTATATTACAGCTATATTATATTAATATAGCTTTTAAAAGTTCACATTCATTATGCCATTTTATCCCATGAGGGTACCCTGTAAGTCAGGGGTCCATTTAACACATGAAAAATAGGCTGAAACTTAAGAGTTTAAATCACTTGCACAGAACCATACAGCTAGTCACAAACAGCAGAATCCAAAACCAAAGACACAGTGATACAGGAAAAGAAATAATTTTGTAAGTCAGGCCTATCTGAATTTAAATCCTACCATTTATGATTTGTAAGACTGGAATGGACAGTCCATGACTGTTCTGTACATTGCTTAATCTCCAGTGTCTGGAACCAGTGTAAGTAAATAGCAGGTATCAGCAAATATATGTTTAAAAAATCACCCCCCTAAAAATCCAACTTCTTTGGATCTGTTTCCTCATCTGTAAATGGAAACCATAAGTCCCTGCTTCATATCTGCTGATGTAATGTATATACAAACATCTGGTAGTTATTTAAGAATTCACAGACCTGACTGTTTGGTGGTTTTTTCACAAGACCACTCATCCCTTCACTTCTCCCATAGGCTCCAAGGAAGTAGCAGAAAACACATTTCAGCATGACTGGCAGGCAAGCTGGTGGTAACGCAGATGGGTGTATAAAGAACTAAACGGGTGTGCTTCAGTAAGGTAGCCTGCTGTTCTCTTTATCTAACACAGAAATGACAAAGGATCTTCTAGAAGAATCTGTCAGCTTGATTGCTAATTTCAAAACAGAAAGTTCTGGTGAGGAGGGAAGCACCTAATCTATAAGATGCAAAATAGAAAGGAGGGAAGAATATCTAAAGATAAACAAGACAATAAGAATACTGAACTGAGGAGGTCCAGAGTACCCATACTGAAATAATTCAGCCTAAGAAGGGGCCCATCCACTTCTCTGTAATGTAGCATGTTCTTTCCAGTAAATCTAATTCTAATGGATGAAGAGGTCTTTAGGACCACTGCTAAACTCTGCCAACAGAGATAGAAACAAAAGGTAGATACTTCTGACACAAAAGCTTAAAAGCAAAGGGAAATGGTGCTGCAAATGGTACCATCGAGAATATGAAAAGACAACTCACAGAAAGGGAGCAAGTATTTGCAAATCATGTATCTGCTAAGGGACTTGTACCCAAAATCACAAAGATCTCTTGAAACTTGGTAATAAAGATAAATAACCCAATATTAAAATGGGCAAAGGACCAGAGTAGACATTTCTCCAAAGAAAATACACAAATGACCAACAAGCACATGAAATGATGCTCAACATTATCAGTCACTAGGGAAATGCAAATCAAAACTACAAAGAGAAATCACTTCACACCCACTAGGATGGTAAAACAAAACAGATGGACAAACAGAACAGATGGACAATGTCCATCTGAAAACAAATGGGTAAAGAAGTTGTGGAACATATACACAATGGAATATTACTCAGCTATAAAAAACAACACATTTGAGTCAATTCTAATGAGGTGGATTAAACTGTAGCCTATTACACAGAATGAAGTAAGTCAGAAAAAGAAACACCAATACAGTATATTAATGCACATATATGGAATTTAGAGAAACGGTAACGACAACCCTATATGCAAGACAGCAAAAGAGACCCAGACTTTTGGATTCTGTGGGAGAAGGTGAGGGTGGGATGATTTGAGAGAATAGAACTGAACCACGTATATTACCAGAAGTAAAATAGATGACCAGTGCAAGCTCAAAGGATGAAACAGGGCACTCAAAGCCAGGGCTCTAAACTATCCAGAAGGATGGGGTGGGGAGGGAAGTGGCAGGGGTGTTCTGGATGCGGAGGACACACGTGCACTTGTGGCTGATTCAAGTCGACGAACGGCAAACACCACCACAATACTGTAATTAGCCTCCAATTAAAACAAACTAATTTTTTAAAAAAATATTTACAATAATAAATAAATATGTATGGCTCGGTGAGGACGTGGACAAACTGGAACTCTCATACATTGCTAGCAGAAATGTAAAATGATGAAGCTGCTTAGAAAAGTTGGAAGAGGCCTTAAATGCTAAAGATAGAATTACCATATGACTGAGCAATTCTACTAAAACTGTAAACATATGTCCACACAAAAACTTGTATAGGAATGCTTGTAACAACATTATTTATAATTGTCCAAAAGTGAACATGACTCAAATTTATCTATCCATTGATGAATGGATACACAAAATGTGATAGATCCATACAGCAGAATTTATTAATAAAGAGAAATAAAATACTGATACATACTACAATTCAGATGAACCTGAAAAACATTACATTAAGTGAAAGAAACGAAACACAGAAAAGAAAGGTACATCCTTTATGATTTCATATATATGAAATATCCTGAATAGACAAATCCATAGGGACAGAAAATAGATTAGTGGTTGCCAGGGGCTGAGGGAAAATGCAGTTGGGAGGGCCTGTTCATTGGTACAGGATTTAACGGGGTAAAGAAAATATGCTGGAATTAGATAGCAGAAAGTCACATAACTAAAACCCACTGGGTTGTACACTGGGTGAATTTTACAGCGTGTGAATATTATATCTCAATAAACTTTAAAAGCAAAGGTGGACAAAAATATATGCACTGTGGAAGAAAATTCTCCTAACTTCACACACTAACTCTCAGAGAGTGGAAAGTGGGAGTAAGAACACAGATATCTCATACTGTGGATCCTATGGATCCCCATGAAGATAGTGCCTGCTATTTCTCAGCCACTGGGAGAAATCCACTGAATTCTCCAAATAAGCCCCCTAAGGATAAGCCTCAAGACACAATTAGGTACAAAGGCCACAGGAGCCTGCAGGTAAACTCAACAGAGATACTGAGGAAACTCACTGTGATGCTTCTCTCATCACTGCAGCTAGGTTTGCTCTAGCCCACCCAGAGGACACCAGAACCTTACCACTAGCATCATCACCTCAAAATTGAATTCAAAGGCTTACTGGGTGGCTCACTGGTGAAGAATCCTCCTGCCAGTGCAAGAGACATGGGCACAAATAACAAATACATGTTGTTGTTGCTCAGGCACCAAGTCATGTCCAACTCTTTGCGACCCAATAGACTGCAGCACACCAGGCTTCTCCCCTAAATTTCATGGAGTTTGTCCAAGTTCATGCCCATAACAAATAGATGGAGGTGGTAAAATTCCAACCTATATTAAAGTTATTTAAACTGAAATTTAAGTGAAAAAGGTGAAAAGATAAGGGTGTATGCAGAAAATAGTACCTAAGGTTGCAGAAATCTCAAGTCAGGCTTGAAGCTTAATTATAACATAAAGTAATAGAAAAACTACCCAATAATAGAAGAAAAATACTAACTTCCATATAAGACTTGTGGGCCAACAGCAGCATTATTCCCCCAGTAAAATGCCACTATATTCTATTCATACAGCAATTCAAACCCCTCGCCCCCCACTGTTGCTCCAGCCACGCTCTCACTTTAGTCTCACAAAAACCTGAAAAGATGTCACTGCCCAGCAAGGTCAGTCTGACTCCAAAGCCTAAACCTTCAGTATCACACAATTCTGCTTCCTATAAAACTAAAAATTCATACTTTTTCTCAAACTATAAACAAACATCAAAGACAAAGATATTTTATTAAAATGAAGTAGTGAATGTATATTTATTGAATTTTTATTCATTATTCCTTAATTCTACTAGTATTCCTTATACATATTTTTAAAGTCTTTTTAACTTTACATTTACTGAACATTTAAAAAAAACCAAAAACTGAAACAAAAATATTTGCAGCAAAGTGACAAAGAGTTTAACATGCCTCATATTTAACAGCCCTCTCAACAAATCTACTAATCACAGACAAACCAAAAGAAAAATGAGCAAAGGACCTGAAAAGCATATTAAACACTGAGATATCATCAAATCTGGCAAAGATGAAAAGACCAAAATAAGTCAAATAAAATAATGACTATAAGGAGAAAAAAATTGCCCTCATCCCCAAATAGGCCCTTTTCGTAATACAGACTGGTATGTTCTTGGTAGGATTACTGGTGACTTACCAATCTTTCCTCTTGAAAATAAAGATATGTCTTTTACTAAATGTCAGGAGACAAATGAAAAATGCTTCAATATTTACCATTTTTTACTTCTACAGTTAAAAAAAGAACTTGTTCAGTAATTCACCAAAATAAAATTTAAACTTAAATATCTTTTGGCTTTTTAACATTCAAATAGAGTAGCATTTAATAAGTGAAATGGATTATATTAAAGATCTTATTCTGAAATTACACATAAATTCATGATGATTCTCCAAAATAAAATAAAAAAGAACATAATTATTGACATGTAATTAAGAACACATATAATAAGTTTTGGCTGCTGAAGTTTAAAATTCAAAAAGAAATAAAATTTGCATTCAGATTAACAAAGAAGGGGAAAAAAGGCATCCCAAAAAAGTCACTGCCTCAAAAGAGGGTATAAAAAGTTTTAATGCAAATAAAGATTACTATAATAAGTATCAGTGACTAGCCAGTCATAAATTCTTAACATTTCAGAAAATTCAGATAACATTCAGATAACATTTCAGATAATTTTTAACTTAGTGCCACAGATAAACTCATTTTAAATTTCATATATGAAAAATCCACTTTTTTCTGGGTAAAAGAGAACTTAGCAAAAATTCTCTTCATCTTATCAAAAATGTAGTCCTCATCAAGAACTACTAAAACCCAGCAAGAAATATAGGCATATTTAATAGATAATATAATGACAACATAGTAGATACATTTATCTAAGATCTTTCTACTGGTAAAAAAGAGAGATGAGACTCTGATATAATAGAACACACAGTAAAAGAAAGAGAGAAGGAAAATGGTTTATAAAGCAATAGACCAATCTTCAAAATATTTTGAGTGAAACAAGGTGTAAAATTTAGTATGTTACCTTTTGCATTGAAAGGGGCATGAGACTGTGTGTGTGTATGCGTGTGTGTACACACTTTTGGTGGTCTATACCAAATCAGCTTTGGTGAAATACATATGAAACTGTTAACACAAGGGTTATTTGGTGGGAGGATAACATGGTAGCTGGAAAGTAGTAAAAGGTAAGTTTTTCCTCATTTCATCTGCTTGTGTATCTGAGCAATGTGAATGTATGTATATCAAAAGAAAAAATTAAAAGTACTTTACCTTGCACCATTGTTCCTAATGACTTCCACAGTTTCTTCAACAAAATATCGATCTTTGATGTACGCAAAAATATCATCACAAATTTCATGTAAGCGTGAACGATGGGTAAGGTTGGTCAGGTATAAAACTGGAACAATTAGTGGTTCTGGAAAGCTCTGAAGATTCTGTCTCGCTTTTCTTTCTGACTCAAGTGCTTCCTGATAGGTGAGTCCAGGTCTGCCCGTCACAGCACAGCTCCACACAAGACTGTTGCATAGAATGGTTCGCTCAAAAAAGTCACTGATTCAAAAACAAAAACAAAATACATTATCTATCATTTCACAAGTTTTCTATTAAAAGCTGACAAAGGATTGAGCCTTTATTGCAAAATATTAGAGAATCATACAACTCATACAAAAATTATACATTAATACAAACATAAGAAAAAGTATATTTAAACTAGACATTTATAGTTTTCAATTTAAAGGTACATTCAGCCAAAATTGGACTGTGATTTCTATCAGTTTTGAAACTGAGTGAAACAAAATAAACTCAGCCTTTCTTTTTCCTTCTAATTTTTAAGCTTTCTATTCCAAAGCAGTCAAAACACTGAATTCAAGCACTTGACTATGAATTTTGAAAAGGTTTAACATAATAGTGAAAAACTGGGAAAACTAAGCATCTAACAATAAGAGAAAAATTAAATAAATTATAGTACGTCATACAATGAAAACTCACAGTCATTAAACAGTAAGAGAGTTCCTAAATAATGTAAACAGGAAAGACAACTTTCCAGTTTGCTTCCATCCTATATTTTTTCAGAGTAAAACCTTACCAAGACAACTAATGGTTCCCAAGAGAAAAAGTGGGTGGGACAAATTGGGAGATTGGGATGGACATATACATACTACTATATATAAAATAGATAACTAACAAGGATCTACTGAATAGCATGGGAATTCTACTCAATACTCTGTAACAACCTATTACAGGAAAAGAATCTAAAGTAGATATACATACATTATAACTGAGTCACTTTGCTGCACACCTGAAACTAATACAACATTGTAAATCAACTATACTCCAAAAAAAAGTAATAAGTAAATATATAAAAAGAGCTTATCAAAACAATATATAGAATATGGTTCACTTACATTAAAAAAAAAAAGATGGAAAGAAAGTAGAGAAATGACTTAAGGAAGCATAAAATATTTCTGGAATTATAATACAAAATATGTTATGTTCTATTAATACAAAAATCAAAGTAAAGCTACAGAATGGGGATGAGATTAAGGGACTGTTCTACTCAGTGTTTTTCTACACTGCTGGGATTTCTTACTATGGCATTGATTTCTCTTCACAACTTTAATTCAGTCATTTTTAAAATGCAAGAGATCTAGTATAGAGATAGACTTCTAAGGCATATTAAGTAGAAAAAACTCAATCACTGAATGATATAATTCCACATGCATTAATATAATAATAGCAAAAATGTGCAAAGGTTTGCATTTATACAAATACCATAAACAGATGTTCCCTATGGAGAAAGGGAGGAACTGCGAAGGAAGAAAAGAAAATTTGTTATTCAAAAGTATTTAGTTGATTGCTCGAGGTCTTAGTTGCAACACATGGGATCTTTGATCCTTGTTGAGGCATGTAGTATCTTTACTTGTGGCATGTGGGATCTAGTTCCTTGACCAGGAACTGAACCCATGCCCCTTGCATGGAGAGTGTGGAGTCTCAGCCACTCAACCACCAGGAAAGTCCCTATTTGAATTTTTATGATGAGTATTCATGCTTTTGAACTGTGGTGTTGGAGAAGACTCTTGAGAGTCCCTTGGACTTCAAGGAGATCCAACCAGTCCATTCTAAAGGAGATCAGCCCTGGGTGTTCTTTGGAAGGAATGATGCTAAAGCTGAAACTCTAGTACTTTGGCCACCTTATGCAAAAAGCTGACTCATTGGAAAACACTCTGATGCTGGGAGGGATTGGGGGCAGGAGGAAGAGGAGATGAGAGAGGATGAGATGGCTGGATGGCATCACCGACTCAATGGATGTGAGTCTGAGTGAACTTCAGGAGATAGTGATATACAAGGAGGCCTGGCATGCTGCAATTCATGGGGCTGCAAAGAGTCGGACACGACTGAGCTACTGAACTGAACTGATTCATGTTTCTGTTAACAAAAATATTTTTAAATGGAAAAGGTTAGAAATATGCAAAAAGATGGAACAATAGTTGCCTCTAAGTAGCAAGATTTGGGTAAATATTTTGCCCTTTTCTATATTTTGGTCTCCTTTTCAACAACTATGTGTAACCAACATAACTCACAATTCTCTAACTTTTTCTCCTTCCTGAGATCCACCTTTCTTTCTACCATCGGTCTAAAAATTGTTAAAAACTATTACACGCATATTTCCTCATTAGTATATCTGTACGGGTTACTCTTACAGTAGGGTCTGATTTCCAAAGAAGATTTAGAGTAATTCCATTAAGATAGTTTCATTTGTATATTTGTCTGTAGTCTATAAGAACAACAAAAAATAAAACCTACAGAAGTAAAGAGAAACGAATCATACCTTAGCATAAATGAGATCTAAACAGATAATACATATAAGCCAAGTTATATGACTGTGCCTGCATGCTAAGTCATTTCAGTTGTGTCTGACTCTTTTGAGACTCTGTGGACTGTAGCCTGCCAGGCTCCTCTGTCCATGGGATTCTCCAAGCAAGAATATTGGAGTGGTTTGCCATGCCCTCCTACTAGGGGATCTTCCTGATCCAGGGATTGAACCCACGTTTCTTGGGTCTCCTGCACTGGCAGGCGAGTTCTTTACCACTAGCGCCATCTGGAAAACCCAAACTAATTCAGTACAAAGGAAAATCCTTTTTAAGTACGTACCCTTTAGTAATGGAGATAATGGGTGCACATCATTAAAATACAAAGTAAAAAGTGATTATCTTTACTAGACAGAGGCAGATATCCTTTGGGAATTCAGAGGAAGGGAACAAGGAGAGAGAGGCGCAAAAGATCAAGAAATGCTAGGAAACATCTTTGGGAGGAAGTGGCATTAAAAGTTAGGATGAAATGGAAAAGTAGAGTTGAAGAAAAAATATGTCAGAGAGAAAAAACAATGAATATAATCTGATTTTTATAATAAAATCTATGTCAGATAAATAATTTATTAGCTAAGTGAGAGGCAAGAGACATATTCAATCAAGGGTTAGTGCAGAATAAAATGAATGAACAGATAGATCTTGCAAGAGGTCTTATTCAATTTTTACTGCCTAAAACTGCAGTTCACTTAGAAAGCTTCATAAAAAGTTTTAAACTTTTTCCTTTAGAAACAAACACAGGTCCCCAAGCCACATATCTAACGTGCATGAGATATTTCTAATAATTTAAGCTATTATCTAGTGGCTCAGAGGTTAAAGTGTCTGCCTGCAATGCGGGAGACCTGGGTTTGATCCCTGGGTCAGGAAGATCCCCTGGAGAAGGAAACGGCAACCCACTCCAGTACTCTTGCCTGGAGAATCCCATGGACAGAGGAGCCTGGTGGGCTACAGTCCACAGGGTCGCAAAGAGTCAGCCACGACTGAGCGACTTCACTTTCACAGGTGACCTCTGCACTATGAGGAGAGAGGAAGAAGGGGTGCTAATCTCCACACAGTCAAAAATCTGCATGTAACTTTACAATCAGCTCCCCTTATTCACAGTCAACTGCAAGGAAGTGAAGTGAAATCAAAGTTGCTCAGTTGTGTCAGACTCTTTGTAACCCCATGGACTATACAGTCCATGGAATTCTCCATGCCAGAATACTGCAGTGGGTAGCCTATCCCTTCTCTAGCGGATCTTCCCGACCCAGGAATCGAACTGGGATCTCCTGCACTGTAGGCAGATTCTTTACCAACTGAACTACCAGGGAAGCCCCAACTCTAAGGAAAAATATACCTCAAATCTAGCTATTTTACACATTAACTAGTCTCTGCTTGTTTTCAGCCACGTCCAACTCTGCGACCCCACAGGCTGTAGTCTGCCAAGCTCCTCCGTCCATGTGCCATTTTCCAGGCAAGAATACTGGAGTGGTTGCCATTTCCTACTCCTGGGGCTCTTCCCAACCCAGGGACCGAACCCGCATCTCCTGCATCAGCAGGTAGATTCTTTACCACTGAGCCACCTGGGAAGCCCAACTAGTTTAAGACACTATCAAAAACAAAATGGTAGCTACACATACAATTTAAAATTTTCTTGTGGCCACATTTAAAAACTTTTAAAGAAATACTAATGAAATCAATATATTTTATTTAACTCAGTATATTCCAAATATTGCAATATGTGATCAATAGTGAAATTTTTTTTTGGTACTAAATCTTCAAAATCCAGTAAGTATTTTACATTTATTGTGCATCTTAATTCTGACAGGTGACATTTCAAGTTCTTAATAACCAATGGCTCCTGCATTAGACAACATAGCTCTAGCCATTGTAGGTCAGTATTTAACAGGCTGGGGTATTTGCAGCCATGGCAGGGGGAAGACTTTAGACTGACCTGCAATAAACACTACTTATTTATTTTGATTAATTTTTTATTATTGGAGTATAATTGCTTTATAATGTGTTAGTTTCTGCTGTACAAAAATGTGAATCAGCTTATGTATACATATATCCCCCCTCATCCGTGAGCCTCCCTCCCACCTTATCCCTCATTCCACCCCTCCAGGTCATCACAAAGCAGGGAGCTGAGCTCCCTGAATAGACATTATTTAGATTTGTTATCACTGTTCAAAGTACCAAGGAGAGGAATGGTATAAGTATAGTACCACAAACCTCCACTAAACATGTAAATAGACAACAACCAGTGATGCAGAGCTACCTTTCTTCCCCAGGTTTCCACAGCCTCTTGTAAAGAGTTTCTGCTGTTTGTTTCCTTTGTGCTTATCTATTCTACAAAGCTGCTGTTACATTATAGCCCTGCTATGCACAAAATCCACCATTAGGAGGAGGGAGGCAGGACATACTAACCACAGTGGTGTGGGAAGCAAGGGAAAATAAAGCCCAAAGCTATCTCTCCCTATGCAACACTCCCTACCAACATGGCACCATCTCTAACATTATATACCTTCACTTACTTCCACTTCTGCAATTCTGCTCTTCACCCATTCATCATACTCATTCAAATGTGTCGGGTTTTGTTAATAATATTGAGCTCTAGGGAACAGGTTACAGTGCCTCTTCAATTTCAATATTATAAGGCTATAAATAATGAAAATTTTCCAAGAAGCACATTTTTATTGTGAAGAAAAATTTATAAAATACAAGTACTATATCAGTTTAGACTAATATAGATTATTATGTCTCCAACTGATTGCTATAATACACATAATATAAACAATCCTCTTTACTAGAAATGGGCATAGTACTAGCTCAGAGGTCAAATCCAGACTTCCACCTGTTTTTCTATTTTTATTGGAACACAATATATTTAGGTATTGCCTATGACTGCTTTCTCACTACATCCATAGAGTTGGGTAGGTGCAACAGACACCTAATAGCCTGGAAAGCCTACAATATTGACTATTTGACCTTTTAAGAAATTGTTTGATGACCCCTGCCCTTTACTATTATTTCATACGGAAAAATTGCTTCTCAGTTACCAGGTCAAGTACTGGTAAGAACACACTTCTAAGGGCAACATTTCTGTTAACTCGCTGAGTATCTAGAAAACTAAAAACCTAGTAGAACAAGGTTAAGAACAAAGTGACATAAAAAACAGAAACCTAATACAATTAAGAAAAGATAAATGCAAAGCATACTCTATGTACTTAGTGGCCCAAACTATTAACTAGACATACAACAAGAAAGATTCAGTACAAAACTGCAGAAAAAATCTAAGGGACATAAGCAAATTCCTCCATTTGCAAAATAATTAGTAACTGAGAAACCCATCCATAGGTTAAAAACTAACATAACTCGACTGAAACAGCATATGGCATGCAATAGATGGATGGAAAGTATGGTTTATGAACTTAGAAAAATAGTAACTATTTAAAAAGACAGCATGCGTTGGTCTAACAATTGCTTTCACTGAAGGGGTTACAAGAGCAGATTAGGTGCTAATTATGGGCATAGTAGACTAAACATGTCTTATAGACAGAAAAAGCTGTGAGAGGAAAATTACGTTTGTTTTGGTGAGGAGTTCAATTAAAAATATAAAGTTTAAAGACACTTTAACAAGATATTACTTTGCACTTAGTGCTGCCTCAGTCAGACTTAAGATAGTGACATACAAGGTAAACTCCTAAAATCTTCAGATGACCCTAAAGTGAGGAATGGGTTTCCCAGGTGGTGCTAGCGGTAAAACACCTGCCTGCCAATGCAGGAGATGCAAAAGACCAGGGTTTGATTCTGGGGTTGGGAAGATCCCCTGAAGGAGAGCATGGTAATCCATTTCAGTATACTAGCCTAGAGAATCCTGTGGACAGAGAAGCCTGGTGGGCTACAGTCCACAGAGTCGCAAAGAGTCAGACACGACCGAAGTGACTTTGCATGAGTGCAAGGTGAGGAATAGCAATACAGATTTTTTAAATCTAGACACAAAGCCTAAGATAACTTAGACGTTATCTCCTATTTGACAGCTTCCTCATCTCCCCAGCAGTTTTCAGCTCCATTGTCTATGCTTCCATTACACTGGCTCCACAGCATATGTGATTTATATCACTGTGTTATAGACACACATTCACTTCTCACTAGTGAGCATTAGTGAAGTCGCTTAGTTATATCCGACTCCATGAGACCTCATGGACTGTAGCCTACGAGGCTCTTCCGTTCATGGGATTTTCTAGGCAAGAATACTGGAGTGGGTTGCCATTTCCTTCTCCAGGAGATCTTCTGGACCCAGAGATTGAACCCAGGTCTCCCGCACTGTAGACAGATGCTTTACCATCTGAGCCACCAGAGAACATATAATAAGCATTGCTGATGCTGCTGCTAAGTCACTTCAGCCGTGTCCAACTCTATGCGACCCCATAGGTGGCAGCCCACCAGGCTCCCCCGTCCCTGGGATTCACCAGGCAAGAACACTGGAGTGGGTTGCCATTTCCTTCTCCAATGCATGAAAGGGAAAAGTGAAAGTGAAGTCGCTCAGTCATGTCCAACTCTTAGCGACCCCATGGACTGCAGCCCACCAGGCTCCTCCATCCATAGGATTTTCCAGGCAAGAGTACTGGTGTGGGGTGCCATTTCCTTCTCCAGGAGATCTTCTCGACCCAGGAACTGAACCTAGATCTCCTGCACTGTAAACAGCCGCTTTACCGTCTGAGCCACCAGGGAACATATAATAAGCATTCTGTGTTGTTAAATAAGAACACAAACTCTAGAGTCTTAGGTATGTGAGTGAGAACTTTAGTGTCACCAACTGCTAGATAGGTAGTTTTGGACACTGATCTTTGACTTAATTCTTCTTACCACAATCCCAGCTTTCTCGTCTGCAAAAAGAGGACAGAAAGGACTGAATCAACAAGGGAAGAGCTGATGAACAATGAAAACAGGATGTTTTATAAACCAGTCACACTTTTCACTGCAGTCAGGTTGAAACATAAAGCTGGTTTGTCAGTGATGTTGTGGAAAAGATTTCCGCACTGTATATGAAAAATGTGACTCACATAAAGATGGGAAATACATTCCAAGAGTCTAAATGCCTAAAAAAAGAAGTTACTTCATGAAGAGCTTCAAGTCACTAGGTAATACAAATCATTTTCCTATCCTACAAAACTAGGATTTCTGGGACTCAGACCTAACTGTTCCATTTCCACAGACCAAAAAAATATTTTAATGAAATTGTTGTCAGCTAACTAAATTATAGAATGAATGTTTATTTAAGAGAGTAAATTATGTACTTTATTTGGCTTGCTTTATCTATGAGCTTCATTTTTCTTATATTTTTTCCCTTAGGTTTCGTATATAATTGAGATCATATAGTATTTATTTTTCTCTGTCAGACATTTCACTTAGCATAATGCCCTCAAGATTCATAGGCATTGTTGTAAATGAAAGATTTCATTCTTTTTAAAGATTGAATAATATCCTATTGTGTATTCTTAACCCATCTATCCATCAGTGGACACTTAGTTTGTTTCTTTACCTTGCAGTGAACACTGGGGCAGCATTTATCTTTTAAAAAAGAATTAGTGTTTTCATTTTCTTTGGATAAATACCCAGAAGTGGAATTGCTGGATCATATGGTAGTTCTATTTGTTATTTTTTGAGGAACCCCTATATATTTTCTATAATGGCTGTACCAATTTATATTCCTACCAATAGTGCATGAGAGTTTGTTTTTTTTACATCCTCCCCAACACTTATTACTTAGTCTTTTTGATATCATAATAGCCGCCATTCTAACATGTGTGAGGTGATAACTCATTATAGTTTTCATTTGTCCCTTATGATTAATGATATAAATACCTGTTGGCTCTTGAATTTCTTCTTTGGAAAACTATCTATTCAGATCTGTCCACTTTAAAATCTAATTGTTTTGTTATTTTTTCCTGTTGAATTGTATGAGCTCTTTATATATTCAGAATATTAGCCCCTTTATCAGATATAAGACTTACAAATATTTTCTTCCATTTAGTAGGCTGCCTTTTCCTTTTGTTAATGCTTTTTTGCTGTGCAGAACCTTTTCAGTTTGATGTAGTCCCACTGTTTTTGCTTTTACTTTTGGTATTGGGTTAAAAAATCATTGCCAAGACCTATGTCAAGGAGCTAACCACCTATGTTTTCTTCTAGTTTTATGGTTTCAGGCTTTATGTTCAAGTCTTTAATCCATTTGGAGTTAATTTTTGTTTATGGCATAAGACAGTGGCTCAGTTTCATTCTTTTGCACTCTAGCTTATGCATTTGCCTACAGTTAGTGTGCTATTTTTTAGGTCTTCTTTACTTGTGGAAAGCAGGTCAAATAAGAGTTAGCAATTAATTAAAGAGTATATAGTTCAAAAATAAATAAATAAACCATATAAGTGGTTATACTTATGATAAGAATACATCTTTGTCATAGTCCCTGTCTCAAATAATTCGAAGTCTACAAAAAGAGAAAATGTGATGCAACAAACACATTACATTACAGAGCAATAACTGCAGACGTTACACTAGATAAAATGGAGGTGGTGTCCACTGCTGCTGGAAGGACAAAGGAGGAAGTGTTAGGCTATAACATCAAGTAAGACAGACAAAACATTACTTAGCAATTAAAAGGTCACTGGCAACCTCTATTAACCAGAGTTAGAGGCAGTTACTTTGCCTTGTGCTGGGAAGTGAATGAGGTGGGGAGCTGTTGTAAAAATCTTTGAGACTGATTAAAGCTGTATTCAAGAAATCAAAAACCTGAGCAAATAGGTAAGCATAGTGATCTTCAGACAAATACAAAATATTCCAATTTATGCACTTAAAGGATAATCTTCAAACAAATTCACATAAATCAATATGTAATTTAATGAATTAGTGAAAACAGAAGCTTCCATCACAGTTTCTCCAGACTTGTGGCAAGGATCAGATTACCATTATCTGCAGACTACCATATACCATTCATCATGAATGCATTTTTAGAAAAATCTCTTTGTAATCATATGAGAAAATAATTCCAATAAATTTTAACACAAATCCCAATCTTCTTCCAATTTTGCAATTCAAAGTCATAAACATTAATAGCAAAGAACATCTCTAGTTCTGCTTTGCTCAGGATATATGATTAAATATTTTTGCTCCCAAACCGATCCTATCCCCTAAACTGCTCGTAATTTCCAAAAATCCAAACACTTCAGCCCAGAGAAAACAGAAAATAAACAAACTGAAAAAACCTAGTTTCTTTTTTTCTTTTTGATGTCATAAGACAATAAAGGAAGCAGTTCCTTAACATTAATGGAAGGTAGATTTGGAATACCAAAAGTCTCTTCCTTTATTTGGCATTTCGGATTTCTCCATGATTATATGAACAATAAAGTATCAAGAACCTAAGTATCTGAAAAGTGTTTAATTCAAAGAGGATAATGGTCATATTTATGCTCCCTTCTAAGAAGTGTCTCAAAAATTATGACTGCTTACATGAAATAAGAAAAGTTTGAAATTTAACCCCATTTCCTACCTTGTTGGCACTTTTAAATACAACTGTGTGAAAAAATTCAGAATTACCAAGGATTTTAACTTAAACCTTCTTTAAAAATAAGACAACATCCTTGTCAAGTTACTTAATCCAAATTCACTTAAGTAGTTACAAGAGTGAACTCTATTTGAGTAACAAAACAAGTCTGTACAGGAGCAGAGTAAGATGTGCACTCATTTATTTAAAAGTATTCTGTGCTGAAAAACTTCTTTAGATGTAACATGTTTACGTGTAACTCCTATGGAGCTGGAGAAAAGGACTTGCTTAAAAATAAAAGCTTAAAGGAAACGTCTTTTCTAACCACTGCTCATTCCTCAGACAGGTGCAGATGCCTAAAGCCCTCCTTCCATCAAGCCCCCACTCAGAAAAGGTGCCTCCTACACACAATTTATTTGGTTGCTATAACACTCGGTTTCTAAGCCACAAAAGGATTCCTTCTAAGTGGAGAGGATAAAGCATAAGAAAAAGGGAGGGTCCGGCTGTTTGAGCGATTGATCAATTTAGGTTCTCACTTAGAGATCCTGCTTAAACACAGAGATCTGAAACACCCCGTTGTTAGGTGTCACAGGACAAGGCGATCTCTTGGGATACACCAGGCAAGGGACTAAAATTTTAGGGGTTGAAACTACACACGCAGCAGCTCCGGATTCTTATCAAAACAATAGCGAGTGGCACATGTCAGGCGGCCCACATGCTCAAGGGGATAAAGAGGAGGCTGGTTACGGTTGGAGTTGAACTTGTCTTAACCCCCTCCCCCAACTCCCACCGCCGCGCTCCGGGCTATGGGAAAGTGAAAACGAGGGGGCGCCCAGGGCCCGGCTCTCTCCCCCTCCTTTTCCCCCGCCNCTCTGAAGGAGGAAGAGCTGTTGGGAGGAGCTTTTCACTTCTCGCTTCTACCTTTTTATTGGCTACTCGATGACTTTTACAGCCTGTCACTGATACAGGAAGAGACGGCGGAGAGCCTGGGAGAGCTACATTATTAATTAATGGAGCAACCCCTAGTGAAGAATCAGAAGCATCCTCCATGTTTGCGATTATCAGCCCAAAGATCTGGGGAGAGCGCTACGGTTTCATAAACACATGGCTAACAAAGTAAAAGCCTTCCTCTACAAGTTTGGCACCAGCGCTTGGTTCCACGATGGGAAAAGGATTCCGATTAAGATTTAACTTGTATTTTAAGGATGGGACGAGAGATAAGGAATAAGAAATGAATAACCTTTTGAAATTTTCTTCTTCAGAATTAGAATTCTCATGTCTAAAATAAAATACTTTGCTAGTGTAAACATTCATCTCGAAAAGAAGATACTTTTTTTTGACAGCCGTGCTCTTTAATACTTAGGATAATTCAAAGATTTAGCAGAAGAAAAGACCAAAAAGAAAAGTATACGCCAGAAAATATCATCATGCCTGTAGGACGACCCCCACATATTTAAAAACCACACCTTTAAAAAGTAATGTTTAGAATACGCCGCTGAAAATATATGCAAGGGATCAATATTTAGTTCAGTCACCCAGAATTTCAGATTATGAATTTACTAGTGAAGTTTCCCCTAAAACAACTTTCCCATCTCTATGATTACCATTTGTGAAACTAATTTTAATGCATATAATACATGTGACTTATGAATTAAAAAGAATTGTCAAAATATGTTTGCCATCTTTGTATTAAATGGTCATTTTTGCAGCTGCCTTTGACATTTGCTTATTTGCGGATTAACATGTAAGAATGGGTCTAAAAGACAGTAAGTCTGAAGAAGTCATTCAAAAAAGGATGCAGTAATACTATGAAATGATCTCAGTTATAGAAACAATGTGGGATCATCTCTGTATTTTCAAATTAAGTACATATATACATTGAGCAGAAAATGTTAGAATTCTATCCAAATCTTGAGTTATTTTTAAACTTCTTTTAAGATACTTTTATGGTGGCTAGCAAAATAAAACTTCGTGATTCAAAAATCATTAATAAAATTAATGAACCTAAGGTATAGTCGAAGAAGCTTGGAAATGCTCCCAGTATTAAGTAAATTCTTTAGCCTGGATAAAGTCTTCAAAAAATTATGAATGGAAAGATTTGGTGTTTTAAACTGGTCTCCAGTTAGTACACTGAGTGATAATATAGATTTCCCTACCTATAAAATAACTTCCCAGATAAAAATGTTAGAACTCACAAAGATAAACTCAAAATGAGGATAAGGAGAATGAATAATTTTCAACCAATATTGAACCATCACTCTCAAAACTCAAAAACCCCACCTTAACTGTTAAGCTAAAATTAGATGAAATTTTATCTGATTATATAGTCTATATTTCTTAGATCTCACTATTTGCTAAGCTAAAATAATCTTGTTAAAATCATGATCAAAAATAGTAATGTTGATTTTACTTTTATTAAATACAAATTTTTAAACAACTGGATTCTTTATACTAACCTAAAATTAAAATTTTACTCTACTTCAAACTACTACCATCTAGTTTTCCCAACTACCATACCCAAATTTCAGTACCATCATAACTCAGTTCTCTGAGTTACATACATAAGATTTAATTTCTGATACTTAATCATTGTTATACATAGTTATTATTTTAGAACATTTTTAGTAAATTATAATTAACATGTTCAAAGTTTATTTTTTATACGCTTATATTTGATCAAATCAATAGCATGGCTAAGGTACCTCAAAATAACACTTCTCCTAATATTATCCTACATGTTTACTACTGAAAACTTACCTAATGTATTATTAATTTCATATATTGGTATCATGATCACCTTCTTGCTTCTTTACTACTTCTAGACTTGAGAGTGAAAAGCTGATTGCTATATTCAGAAAGTAGTTAAAGGATACTGTCATGAAATAGGACTTTGTGTTTTTAAAAAATTAAAAACATTGTAAAGGAAACTATGAAAGAGTATCACAAAGCAAAAAAGAGAATGAAATTAATTTAAAATTTTATCAACAATTCAGTTAAACATTTGTCCTCCATTTATGTGCCAAAACACTGTACTAGCTTATGTAAGTGATACAATATAAATGTATCCTGACCTCAAAAAATGTATAATCTTATAGGAAAGATGATGTAAGGGCAAATAACTAATACAAGAATTGTGTGAGTCCTGATGACCATGAGTAATACAACGCAAAAGGAGACGTAGAAAAGATTAAAAGAAAATATAGAAGGGGGACCCAGGGTGTGTCCTAAATGAAGTCATTCACAGGGCATGATTTGAATGGCAATAGAAAGCTCATGTTCCAGCATATCCTCCTCTCATGTCTCAAGATGCAACCCTCTACTCCATTACCCCTCTGGATGAAGAAACCAGTGGCCCCCACTTAAATGTAAAGTGTAAGTATACTAGTTAGGCAGGGCATACACCAATCTAATACCATCAAGACTAGTTTAATATTTGAGAAGGTATACTGCCTTGGATAGGTGAAGATAAGACTATGAAATATGGTTTTTTTTTTAAAGCTTGAGCTAGAATACTTTGCCTGTCTTCTACTGACTAAGAAAGGCTTTACTTAGGTGATTTTGTGAGACAGTAATTATCTGGAAGTGAAAGAAAGCTTTGGGAACCCTTTTTTTTTTTTAACACATTTTTTTTTTTTAATTATTTTCAATAAGCTTTGGGAACTCAATTCTCTCATTTTACAGCTGAAGAAATGAACATTCAGGAACTGAAATCTAGGCCTCCTGACTCCTTGTCTAGTCTCTTTAGACGTGGATTTGATAATGTTTAATTTTCTTGTATACTCTATTTGCACTGTATCTATAAATGAGCTAAAATACTATTACAGATCCTAAACTGCTAAAATGTGTAAGGGGATAAGATACACTACTCATGATCAGAAACAGTAGCTTTTGAGAATTATCCAGAAGAGCAATCGGGGTAATACAAATCCTAAATCTTTCCAATTGAAGAGCTGACAAGACCTATCTCCATGCTTCAGTAAACACATCTAACAAATACAAACACTTAATGTCCCTTGCCTCTAAGTTGCAGTTATACAAGTATTTAGAGGATAGCTGAGAAAGGTGTCTTATAAATATATTCAAGGAATATCTTCAACTTCAAACTCCTTTCCTTAGTATCTCTGACACCTGTCTCAACTCTATGATCTCTTTTTACATGCGTACATGCTTGCTAAGTTGCTTCAGTCATATCTGACTCTGTGCAACCCTATTGACTGTATTCCGCCAGGCTCCTCTGTCCATGGGATTCTCCAGGCAAGAATATTGGAGTGAACTGCCAAGCACTCCTCTAAGGAATCTACATCTCTTTTTAATGTCTTTATAATTCATGGCAATTTTGCCTGTAAAATATTTTTTATATATTGTTCTTTAGAAGCAATGAGTACCCAAAACCATTGGCCTTGTATTAGGATAGAGGGGCTAGATCTTTGCTGCCCATTGAAATTACCAGAGGGGTTTTTGAAAGATACTGATGCTTGGGTCATATCCTAGACTAATTAATACAATCTCTGGGGTAGGGACCCCGGTTTTGGGGGTTTAAAAATCAACTCATGATTCTAATGTACTGCCAAGTTGAGAACTACTAAGAGGAGATTGGATTGTTAATGCTGAAGTAGGAATGTTGGCAATTTTTGAATTCATTTTTTATTCAACCCCTTAAAGAGATGAATTATGGGATGGTAAGTAAGAGTTGAAAGAATGTCTGTGGCCATCATCATCATCACAGAAATAGTTTACATCTAATGAATGCTTCTAGCTTGTCAAGCATTGTGCTAAGGGCTTTCAGTGAATCATCTCATGCAGTTCTCTCAACAAAGTACTATTTATCATTTCCACTTTACAGATGAAGCCACTGAGGCTCAGAGAGGATAATTAAGTCGCTTGCTCAAGGTCAGACAGCCCAGGAGCAGAAAAAATGAAATTATCAACTCTATGGAGTCCAAACTCCTTACTACTACTCTATATTTCCAAGGGACTGATTTGCTAATCTAGCTCAGATATAAATTGAAGCAGGGGAATTGAGCCAATGCACTAAACAATGCATTTAGAACTTGTAATGATCAAGAATGTTTGTTAGAGGAAACCATGGAGAATTTTAAAAATTATCTCAGAGCAGGGAAAGCCTAAGTATTATAACTCGCAGTCCCAAATCTATAAAGATAATTCTATAAAATAAAAAGTTAAAGTCTCTGTATGACAAAGGCTACCACAAAGTTGGAAGACAAATAGCAAACTGGGAAAAGAATTATTTGCAACTCATTGACAAAGGGATGATTTCCCTAATGTATAACGTCCTGTTTTCCTGTCATAATAATAAATCACAATAAGCCAAGATACACAGAAAAAAGAACATAAATGGCTTTTAAGACATATAGAAAGATTCTCAACCTCACCCATTAATAAGAGAAATGCAAATTAAAACTACACAGAGATGACATTTTTCATCCTTCAGATTTTCAAAGATCATCATCATATGTTGATAAGTCTGGGGAAACAGGTACAACCTCTGTAAAGGGCAAGTTGGTGATATTTATCCAAAATTACAAATGTACATAAAATCTCCATCTCTAGGAAAATATAACATATTTGAATATTAGACTTTATTTTGGCTTGAAATAGCATAATCTTAAAACTAATGGAAATGTCCATAATTAAAGTATGATGTGTTCATACAATGGAATGGTATGCAGACATAAAGAATAAGAAAGTAACAAAAAAGTTCATTAAAATATGCATTTAGTATATTAAATGCAGACTTAATATATATACATATTTGCTTGATACATAAAATGTATCTGGAAAGACACTGTAAAATAACACACTGGTTGCCTCTGGGAAAAGAGTTGCTGGGGACAGGGATCAAAGGAAGATTTTTTCACTTGTAGAAAGTTTAATAAACATTTTTAAGATATAGAGATTAGATGGTAAGCTGGCAGGTCAGGACAGATAGCTAATATAATAAAGTCTTCAACACAGCAATTGGAAATAAGTTTAGAATTGCAAATACAAAGTAAAAAATGTCTGTTAAATATTTCACAGGGCCTAGCACAGTGCTTTTTCCATGACAGGAGTTCAACACATATTTGTTGGATGGATGAGAAATTAAATGAATATATAAAATACAAACTTAATTTGATTACAGTGAAAGAAACAAAGTCGGATGGGTGGCTGCTTTCATCTTATCTTAGAAAGAGAATTTAGATTACACACAACCGAGAAACTCTCTCTAGACTACATTATTATCTCTATATAAATCTACAGCAAAAGTTATACTATATTCAGGCAAATAGATTATTGTTTTTAAAAATAAGACATATAAAGAACAAGTAGAAAGTTTTAAAATTTGAATTACAGGGTTCTTATTTTTATCAGTTGCAAAGCTAATTTTTAAGTTTTAGTTTATCTGTAGTAAATAGCTACCAGATAAAAGTTGCATTAATATTTGCCATCTCATTTACTAATTTCTGTCAATACTGAATATAAAATACTGGAATATACTACTTTGTTCCTCTTTCTCTTTAGTGTTCAGGCTACAACCTATAATCATCAGGTATCATTTTAAATATTACTATGTATTTTTAAAAAATCCTTAAAAATAATTTACTACCATGCCTGGAACACTGTAGGCACTCAAACCTATTATAGAAATGTGCTAAATTCTTCCATTTTTTCCTTACAATATTGAAGTGATTATTATTTATAATATTTGTAATTAGCACCACCATCCTTTTTACTAGTTAGCTCAAGTGGTTGAAGCATGGTATTCATGGCATACTGTAAGTTTGACACCAATAACTAGCCCCATATTGCAATGTATACAAGGACTGCCTGGCAATTATGGATGAAGAGATGGAATTAAGAAAGTTAAAATTCAGAAATCAGTTCTGAACTTTTAATTCGAATCTAAGAGTTCCTGGTGAAACATGCTATGTTACTCTTAGACATGTAGGATTTTCTTCCTCTTACCTCCATTGCCATCATCATACCTAGAACCCAGCAGTCATGCTGCTATCCTATTTTCTCTAGTCTAAATATTTAGGCCAAAACACCCATCTTTTATTGTCTTAGAACAAGTGAAATTTATCTTTTTCAGCTGAAAAAGCTTTTCCAACTACCAGTAAGATGTTTCTCAATGACTTCCTAGCATCTAGACCCCACATTCCTGGCATCTAGAAACTAGTTTACCTATCAGAATAAACATCTTGCCTATTTTAGGAACAGAAACCAAATTCCCCAATACTAAATACCTCTCTTTTTTTCCATTTCAATCTTCCCTCTTAAAATAAAGACCTCACTCTTGTTTCCAGTGTGGTAGGGAGCATAATGGCCCCCAAAGATGTTCACAGTCTATTTCCCAGAGTCTGAATGCTNTCAGAATAAACATCTTGCCTATTTTAGGAACAGAAACCAAATTCCCCAATACTAAATACCTCTCTTTTTTTCCATTTCAATCTTCCCTCTTAAAATAAAGACCTCACTCTTGTTTCCAGTGTGGTAGGGAGCATAATGGCCCCCAAAGATGTTCACAGTCTATTTCCCAGAGTCTGAATGCTATTGTACATGGCAGAAGAAGCTTCAGTTCAGTTCAGTTCAGTCGCTCAGTTGTGTCTGACTCTTTGCGACCCCATGAATCCCAGCACGCCAGGCCTCCCTGTCCATCACCAACTCCCGGAGTTCACTCAGACTCAAGAAGAAACTTGCAGGTATGGTTAAAGTTAAGGGCCTAGAGATGCAGCAAGCTGCCTGCATTATCCAGGTTGCCCCAACCTAACCATGTGACTGCTCACATGTAGAGAACCTTTTCTGGGTGTGGTCAGATAGAAGGGAGGACTGAATAAAGGTCAGAGGGATATGATGTTGCTGGTGTGGAATGGAGAAAGGGGGCCATAAACTAGAGAATGCAGTGATCTCTAGAAGCTAGAAGAGGCATGGGAATGGACTCTCCCCTGAAAGCCTCCAGAAGGAGACATAAACCTGCCTACACCTTTATTTTGCCCGGTGAGACCTGTATTGTGGACCTATCACTAAGTTTCTGGTAAGCTTTTAGAAAAGCAATAGAAAAATAATATATCCAGTGATGAAAATATTCTTAATTCTCAGCTGATTTTCACAGCAATAATGAATGATACCTTTGAACTTTAATGAATGATTTAGCTCTTTCAAGCTGAGGTTATTAGCAATTCCTACTTCTAGAGTTTTCTATCATGATTCATCCAACTGCTACCTCTCCAAGTTGCAAAAATTCATCTAGTTATTTCACAATGCATTTTTACCTTAACCATACACAACCATAATATATATATATATATATACAATTAGAATCAGCTGTATATAGTTGGAGAAGGAAATGGCAACCCACACCAGTGTTCTTGCCTGGAGAATTCCGGGGACAGAGGAGCCTGGTGGGCTGCCGTCTATGGGGTTGCACAGAGTTGGACACGACTGAAGCGACTTAGCAGCAGCAGCAGTATATAGTAAGAGGATTATCAGTGAACAAAGACTTTTCCCCCTCATTAGTTTCTGTCTCCTCAGACCTCCTTAGGATCTTGCTCCATCAATCTTCCCTCTATCCAATATTAGGCTTTCCTTCACCACTGGGATCTCTGCCCTTCGGCTGTAATCGAGCTGCAAGTTTCTTTCCTGAGGGTGGGGGTGGGGAGGAGATTAAGTACATCTTTCTTGATCTTCAGCACTATTTCTGTTTCTCAACCAACATTTAAAAAAGGAAATCTAAGCTCCTTGTTTCTACTTCTTTATTTCTCAACCTTCTGTAGCTTCCTCATACTCCTCCCTGAAGCTGCTTTTGATTCTAAACCCCTGACTGCCAAATCCAATAGACTCTACCAAGGAGGAGTCCACCTTATCCATTCTGTTCCTTGGCATCCTCTCCTACATTTGGCTTTGTGACACACTCTCCTCTGGCTTTCCTTCTCTCTCTGAACTGTCCTGAGTGTCTCCGCCATCACCTCGTTCTCTTCAGCCTATTCCCTAAACCCTGGTGCTTCCCAGCTTTCTTCCATCCATTCTCTTCACCTGTCACTCTTCAGGGAAGCCTTCTCTAAACCAACATCTCCTCCTGACTACATCAACTGCCCCTATTCTCACTGAAACACGAGCTTTTCTAGGGTCTTCCTGTTCCCTTGAGGACTCCACCACAGCTTCTTGAAGATTTTTTGAGATGAGGAATGAGTCAACAAACTGACATTTTATGAAGATTAATCTAGGTGTGGTAGGTAAGACTGACTGTATTGAGTAGAGCCTGGAGGCAGGGAAACCAGTTGAGAGGACACTGGAGAAGGACGAGCAGGGAATGACAACAGCCTGAATATTGCCTTGGCAATGGAAAGGAAGAAAAGCCAGGAGAAATATTTCAGTGGATGTATTTAGTGACAGAACTTGATTACACATCAAGGCAGAGAGAAGAAAAGTCAGAGATGAGTCAGAAATTTCAGACACGGGAGACTAGAAAGGTCATAATTAACAAAGTTGGGGCAATCAGGTACAGAAACAGGTTTGGGAGGAAGATGAAGACTGGATTTTAGCCATGGAATATCAAAGCAGTGATGCCGTCCAGGTATTGGGAAGACTGGGCTCAGTGGGAAATAACCCACCTGCATTGCAGGAAATGCAAGAGATTCAGGTTTGATTTCTAGGTCTAGAAGACCTTCTGGAGGAGGACATGGCAACCCACTCCAGTATTCTTGCCTGGAGAATTCCGTGGACAGAGGGGCCTGGCGGGCTACAGTCCACAGGGTCACAAACAGTTGAACATGACTGAGCGCACGTGTGCGCGTGCACACACACACACACACACACACACACACACACACACACACAGAGTTGATGGGTATACAAAAGTAAATAATACTTACTAAATAAACACAACTCTTGATACTCTTTCCGCTCTTCAGGTGCTCTACCCAAGTATCAGGATGCTCTAGACCCTCACCGGCACTCCAGAGTTCCTCACTGGTATTTGCACCATGAATCAGCCCCAGCATTTGCTTTCTGCCGCCTCCACCTGATCTATCATTGGAAGGTGTTATGAAACACATGCTCTCTAATCTTAGGACCTCATAGACACGCTAATGTCTTTTAAAGCCATCTCTACTGACCACGTGACAACAGTTTTTCTAAACCTCTTCATTTTTCTCAAGACTCCAACCTCATCTTCCTTTCTTAGCTGCATCTTGCCTCCTCATTTATGTACAAAATCTGGGCCACTCAGTATGACTTCTGTTCTCAACCCAAATTTTCTTTTCACCTCACCCTCTTCTCCTCCTCTGTTGTCTTCTTTCCAAAGCTACAGCTGTGCTTTTGACCATATTTTTTTCAACCTCTAGGATCTTATCCCATGCTTGTTTCGTTAGTATCTCCCCTCAGTTGCTCCTTTTTTGATCTGCTAACAAATTCAAGCCCATGTTATCCTTTAAAAAACCTTTTTTTCCTTCACTTTGATTCCCTCAGAACTATCAACTTATTACTCTTTTTTGGTGTTACTAATATAAACTTTACCACGTCACCTTGATAGTGGCTTGAATTCTCACTAGAGCAGTTTTATTTATGTATATCCTATATGTTTGTCTTGCAGACTCCAAAATTTAAGATTTAGTAGGGCAGAAATTGGAGAAGGCAGTGGCACCCTACTCCAGTACTCTTGCCCGGAAAATCTCATGGATCGAGGAGCCTGGTAGGCTGCAGTCCATGCTAAGGGTCAGACACAAATGAGCGACTTCCCTTTCACTTTTCACTTCCATGCATTGGAGAAGGAAATGGCAACCCACTCCAGTGTTCTTGCCTGGAGAATCCCAGGGACGGGGGAGCCTGGTGGGCTGCCATCTACCGGGTCGCACAGAGTTGGACACGACTGAAGTGACTTAGCAGCAGCAGCAGAGCAGAAATTATGTGGTAAATTAATCATAAAATGTTTTCAGCTATAATTAATCAAGAAATAACTGTGAGATTTGGGAGGCTGACTTCTAAGAAACAATAAGTGATGTAACACTACTTTGCCTTCATCTGTTTCCAAGGAGTTAAAATTGTAAATGCACTTAAAGTTGTCATGTGATGGTTATCTCTTAGTCGTAAGTCAGAATTTTTCTGATATCTGTAACAATAGCAATTATATTCATTTAAGAACATAAGCACGAGTCTTGGGCGATCCCTATAGCAACAAATGTAGATGCTAGCACGAGAAGTGAGCATTCCAGTTTTAAACTTAGAAGGCATCATGAGAATACTAATTTTTTTTCCATTATTAATTTAGATACAATTAATTTTACTTCATAAAAGTTATTTACATTTTGGAACTTTCTATCGGGAAAGCTGACACTGCTTTCCCCTCTCTGTTCTACACATACACCTTATTCTCCTTCTAGCATAAAAAGCTACCTTTCTTCAGTTAAAAAATAAATAAATTTAAAATAATAGATACCTTTCACCCTTGTCCACTATACTGCCTTTCTAATTGTTGATGAAGTTAGAGAAAATGCTGGACTATATTGCTAATTATTTGGATTTAAGAGCTAAAGAATGAGCTGTGTAAAAACTAACTGTATAACCAACTTTTAGAAAAAGTTATTTTTGTAATTTCACAAATATAAAGTGTGTATTTAATGTGTTATCTCAACAAAATTAAGGCCCCACAGCTAGAAAACTCCTGAAAAATATCTAAAGATATAATGATCTATATAATACAGCAAGTTTATTCCTCTTAAGTATAAAAATTAAATTTAAATCATTTAGAGAGCAACTTTTAGGTGTAAAGGTCTTTGCCAAGCACTGAGCTTAATATTTAAATATAAGAAAGTCATAATGACTCAGATTAAAGGTTTATGTCACAAACATGTATAGGAGAACTACATTCCATATTATTATTCTTGTCTTAGAGATAATAAAGCTGAGGTATAGCAGGGTAAAGAAATCACCCAAGATCCCTCTTCTGTGTAGGTAGAAGAGCTGGGATTAGAACTCAGATGGATTAGATATCAAAGTCTATTTATTCAATAAATATTTCTGAATGCCTTTTATATGTTAGATACAGTTCTAGAGACTTGGGCTTCATCAGAGAAGAAAACAAGATCCCTGCATTCTTGGCATTAATATTTGTTAGCTGACAATGCCTCTGTCTTCTCGCCTGCCACCCATCCACACACGTAAAGATGAATTTATTTTCCCAAGATTAACCCTTCTACTGAAGCTGTTGATCTTATCACCTTTATCACAAGTCTCCTTTGAAACCCATCTTCATTATTGCCTCTTTCACTGGATCCATCCAGCCACATTAAATATACATGTCATGTCTCATATTGAAAGATGACTCTATGTCCCTATTTTCATTTCTTTTTCTCATTCCACACCACACCCCATATTCCACAGCACTCTTCTAATCCTCTGCTACCTCTTTTTCCTTCCAAAGGTTGTTGGCAGTCCTCATGCCTCTCAATTTGTCTACATTTAAGCATTCTGACCACTCCTGAAAACTCCTTCCTTGACTGATAAGAAGTCCGTTTATCCTAGCTTTAAAAGAACTATATTTCCACATCCATAAGAGTATCTTTAAGAGAGACTAGGACCATCTCCTGTCATCAGAGTAAGATGTTGAATAAGACAGAAAACTAGCTAAATTTTTCTTGAAATCATCTAGAGCAATTTTTCCTTTTACATCTTAAGAGCTTTCTAATACAAACAAGAAAATACATATTCATATTTATTGTATCATACATTTTACTGAAAAATAGAGATAACTACAAGCTAGTATAAAAGTCAGATATCATTGCTACCACTCAGAAGGTGACTCAGACTGCTTCTGACTCAAGTAATACACTCAGAACCAGATACAAGAATTTAAAAAGCATGGATTTGGAGTCATTTAATGATAGGAAAAAAAGTTCTACATAAATCAAGTTTATTTCAGCCCAGTACTACAACAACTTAGTGCCTCTAAATCATTAAGAAAAGACAAAATGATATTCAACATACTGTTCAAGAGTCTCAGTGTGTACATACTACATATATATACTGTATATACATACACTTAAAATCCTTTCCATTGTGAATTACATGGAACAGCGCACAAAATAAACATACAGCTGAATGAATTATCACACACACACACACACACACACACACTCAGAAAGAAAGAGAAAAAAAAACCCACTACCCAGGTAAAGAAAGAGAAGGTAGCCTGTACTCCATTGTTTATGAGATTCATCTATGTTTTCACACATGGCTGTATTCATTTTCATCACTATATGCCATTCACCATAATTTATCCATTCTTCTGTTGATGAATATTGGTTGTTTGCAGTTTTTACCTACGAATATTCTTATGCATGTTTCTTAGACATGTGAGTGTATAGATAAGAGTGAAATAGGACATATATATTTTTAGCTTTATTAGATAGTCAAACTCTCTCAAAGTAGTCATACAAATTGGCATTCTCATTAGAAACATTATATAAGTTCTAATAACTGCATACCTTCATTCTTACTTGGTATTGTCTCTTTTTTAGCCATTCTGGTGAGTATGTGGTAATACCTCTCTGTAGCTTAAATTTACACTTTCCTGATTGCTAGTGAAGTTAATTATCTTTTTATTTGTTTATTGGCCATTTAGATTTTTCTTTGGTGATACTTCTTTACATTTTAAAATATTTTGATAGTAAGCGGTTGAAATAAACAGAATAATTTTTGTTAGGTGGAAGGGGGCAGAAGAACCGCTATTAAAAGTGCTTTAATTTTGCTTCTGGGCTCTCTGAGCAAGGCAAGAAAAGACCCAAAGTTTCTCTGTACAGCAAAGGAAAGTTATTGTTTCTACTGACTCAGCTTAAGGCCAGCAAATATAGAGAAAATGTTATTTTGTTAATAGGCATTAGAGAAATTTGCCTATGTTTCAAAGCTTGCTAGGTAAATTTTGTGGAGTCTAAAAGAACAAGGAGGCTAGAGCCGGAGGTATACTGTTGAGAGAGAAGGCATTAGCTTAAAGAATCGACTTCAGTCAGTTTCTAGTGGTTTTTGTTTTCTAGTTTCAAAGCCAGAAAGAGTATTTTCAAGAGAGAGTATAAGCCTGACTGGTTCTCCCCCATAGGCTAAAAGTGAAGCTGCAAGTGGGGGCTGGGATGGGAGGGACAGCTAACCACCGGGTAATCATATATGGGAAATTCACAAATACAGAAGTCTCATTTCCCCTCCACATCAGATTATTGAAGCTTCTGGTAAAGTCTATCCTATCAGATGAGAAGAATCCCTTATTTGCCAGATATCCTTTTAATAGTTCAAGATAATTCAACAACAGGCTGTTGCAGATAGCAAATGCCTTGGTAAGATGGGAGTTTTAATTTTCCATTTGGTACACAAAGCTTTGGGAAATGAAGTTTCCTTATGTATAAAGAGTGGAGGTAGATTCCAGGCTCATAAATATTTCTACACAAATTCAACCAAAACTTTGAGGTATACATAGATTATAATCAATAATATCTAATTTAGAAAACAGAATGCTATGGAAAGCTTTATTGTTATTCATTTTATAAAGTTAGAATAATCTGAGAACAAAATTTGAGGCACACAGCATACACACACATACACACAAAAGAAAGCCACAGTATGACTCAGGGAACTCAAACAGGGGCTCTGTGACAATCTAGAAGGGTGGGATGGGGAGGGAAACGGGAGGGAGACTCAGGAGGGAGGCAACATGGGTGTACCTATGGCTGATTCTTACTGGTGTATGACAGAAACCCACCAAATTCTGTAAAGCAATTATCCTTCAATTAAAAAAAAATAAAGTGGCAAAAAAGAGAAAACAGCAGATTAACACTATTTATGAAAACTGATGCCAAAATCCCAAATAAAATACTAGCAACCAAATTCAGTGGTAAAGTATCAGAATAATACACCCTAACCAAGTGGGGCTTATTTCAAGAATGAACAGATGGTTCAACATTAGGATATCAATAAATTAATTTCACCACATTAATGGATCAAAAGAGTAAAAATCCAAGAGTGCTTTGAGACAGAACAAAAGAGGACTTGATCAGATTCAATGTCTGTTCCTGGTTTGTAAACAAACAAAAGGGTAAATAAAGACAATAAAGCTTATGTTTTATAAAGCAAAACTCATCTTTTTTTCAAAAATTCAAACTTAACATTAAAATTTTGGTTACATTTCCACCAAAATAGAAAACAAAAAATCCCCATAATTGTTGCTATTCCTCATATTTGTTCAGGAAGGTAGTAAAATAAGAGGTATAGTCTCAAAAAAAAAGAGAGAGAGAAAGTATGACTATGTGTAGATGACGTAAAACCGGAAAACCAAGAGTCAACTGAAAAACTATTACTACTAATAACAGAGTTTCAGAAAAATGTTTGGTTACAAGAGAACTTTCCCATAGAGTAGCAGTAACCATTTGCAAAATATACGGGAAGAACGATCCCACTCAAAAAGTGCCCAGACTGAGAGTGAAGGGTACATAGGACCTCTCTGTACGTTTTTAAAACAACTTCCCATGACTCTACTATAATTTCAAAATAAAAAGTTTAAGATGTTACACAGCCCACCAGTGGAAGCTAAGAAAAAGAACTTCTAGAATCTGTGGTGTGCTAAACCTTTACCGGATGCACCTAGAATGCTCTTTCCAGTGAAAAATGCGACTTAACAAACAACACATAGAGATAGATGGGTTCATTGCCCTATCTGGAATGCCACTTTTCTATTCTAAACCAAACTATCATACCATCCTATGTGTGCTAAGTCATTTCAGTCGTGTCCGACTCTTTGTGACCCCATGGACTGTAGCCCACCAGGCTCCTCTGTCCATGTCATTCTCGAGGCAAGAATACTGGAGTGGGTTGCCATGTCCTCCTCCAGGGGATCTTCCTGACCCAGGGATTGAACCCAGGTCTCCTGCAGCTCCTGCACTGCAGGCAGATTCTTTACTCCTGAGCCACCAGGGAAGCCCACACCATCATGAACTCACTACTTTTCTACTATAGACACGCTGCCCTTTCTATTATACGTAGGAGCAAAATCAGTGGTGAGTGTTTTTAGTCACCCTCCCGCCAAGAATGGGACTAATCATACCTTATCTCTGCAACCTGAGAGATATCTCTTCTACTTTTAGGCTTTCATGTTCGTTTTAACTCGATTTTACCTTTTAAAAAATGCTGGGCCAAAAAAGGCTGTGCAGGCACCCATTATAACACAATCTGGGCCCAACCCTGTCTATACGTTGTTCTAGTGTCTTCCCCTCAGAGTTACACTCCCCTTCATACATTTCAGTTCTATTCCTATGCTGGTTCTGTTCTTCCTCAGAGTTCCTGTAAGCCCCCGATCTAACCCACTGATGCTTCTATGCTATAGCAACAGCAACACTTCACTTTTTTAGGAAAGTCATTGCGTCTTGGGCTTCCCTGGTGGCTCTGTGGTAAAGAACCTGCCTGCCAGTGTAGTAGATGTGGGCTCGATCTCTGGGTTGGGAAGATCCCCTGGAGTAGGAAATGGCAACCCACTCCAGTATTCTCCCCTGGGAAATCCCATGGACAGAGGAGAGTTGAGGGCTATAGTCCACGGGGTCACAGAAGGGTCGACTGAGTAGCTAAACAACTGCCACCTGGGTTCATATGGTAGCTCAGTGCCACTCAGTATAAGATTCTTGGGACTTGCTATCTATATTTATTCAGTCTCTGACTCTCCTAGGACTTAGATTCACAACAAAAAGCATATTCTCTCTATTCTAACAAAGTAGCAAGTTTTGTTTTAGCCTGAATATCGCTTGAATCTTTTGAAGGGCTTCAGGCTTACAAATCATCTATTAGTAACATAACTTTCTATGCATGTCCTCAAGGACAGCCTAAAATTTCATTTGACTGTGACTCTGTTCTTCATAATAATGGGTTTCACAACTAGGTATCTTTCTGAGTCCACTCCTACTGTATGTTCAGACCTTGGGAAGTATATTCAAATGTTGATTCCCAAGAGGCAATCAGTACACAAGGTTCTCAGCAACTTGCACTTATCTGTTTTTTGCATTATCTGTGCACAGTTTAAAGTCTGAAGCAAAAAATAATAATAATAAAGTCTGAAGCAAAGTAGCAGGTCTAATAGAAAGCTAAATTTGAACTGTAGTGTTTCTGTTTGTCTTTTAACTTACAAACACATTCCAAAGCTGTTGCAACCAGTCTGTTCAAGAACAAAAGCTCATTAGTGTGTGTCAACAGTCAGAGAAAACATAAATTGCAATAACTTAGGGCTAAAATTTCCAAAATAAGCAGGACCTAGGAAAGTTCTTACATAACTTTAATTGGCCCGAAAAAAAGCAACTATTGCCTCCAAATTTTGTACAAGTCAGCTATAATTGCATAGACCAAGCCCTTGTTTTGCAAGTACAGATTAAGAATACATATTAGACTAAGAACTATCTTCTCAAGGAAGCACTTCCTGTACTGCCACCCCCAAATACCCATAATGCTGAAAGTCTCTTTCTTTTAGTCCTTACTCCCTTACAGAGCTCCTGTAACACATTGTATCCACTTGTTTGTACCTCAGTATTCCTGGGATGGGAGCTGACCTTCCTCCCCTAAAATAAGACCTGACCCTATTTAATATATCCTGAGTGAAGGAATACGAACGAATGAACACTAGAAATAATCTGGACTGTATTTTTTGCATCTCTATTGTATGAATTTACAGAGATTTGAAGTAGTTTTTCCTTTTTTGAATCAAGAACAAGGTTGAAGTAAATACATGTTTTAAACAGTAGGCTTCCCTGGTGGCTCAGATGGTAAAGAATCTGCCTGCAAAGCAGAAGGTTTGCAATGCAGAAGACCCGGGTTTGATCCTTGGGTTGGGAAGAATCCTTAGAGAAGGTATTGGCTACTCATTCCAAAGAAATTTAGTCTCTGCTATTAACTCTATTCACTAAATTTCTGGTAGTGGTAGGCACTCAGTTTTCTCAGTGGTGGGTTAATGAATCTATAAAATCAGAGGTTTAAATTAGATGCTTGACACAGAACCAGCTTATTCATAGATTTCGTGAGGCCCCTCACATTATTTCATAGTACAAAAACAGCTTCGTGCTTTAGAAAAATTGGTATCATGAACAGAGTCTCTGAAGTGATTGTTATCACTTTTAGGAAGGTATTTTTTGTTTTCATGTGACAATATCGTTACGCATCAGTAGATAGCACTTTGAGTAAACACCCCTGTTATAGCACTTGTCACTCTGTAGTATAATTGTTTGCTTACTTGATGGCTTCCCTCATAGCTCCTCAAGGACAGGGGCCAGTGCTGCTGTATTTGTGCATCTTTGTATTACCCGCTCCAGCACATGTCTGATGCACTATCAGTTCAGTTCAGTCACTCAGTTGTGTCTGACTCTTTGCGACCCCATGAACTGCAGCACGCCATAGACATCTATAAATATTTCTTGAAGAATGAATTAATTCTCAGTGTCTTAGGTCCACCGTGAACTAGTATAAGTTTAAGATTTCACATATTTCTAAAGGAGCTCTGTTGTTGAATAAAGTTTTCCTAGTGATTTTAAACTCCTTTGTATTTCTCTGTGACTTGTCATTATTGTTATTTAAATTTTAATATTTCACTCTAAATAGGTAAGAGAGCATATTAACCAGGAACTGATTAATATATTGGGGCTTCCCTGATGGCTCAGTGGTAAAGAATCTGCTTGCCAGTGCAGAAGACAGAGGAGACTCAGTTTCAATTCCTGGGTTGGGAAGATCCCCTGGAGTAAGAAATGGCAACCTAAATCCAATATACTGAGGAGCCCAGCGGGCTACAATACATAGGGTTACAAAGAGTCAGATGCAACTGAACACACACACACATACACACACACGAATCATGTACCAAGTGGGTAGATCACAGCATTTAATTACCTATGAACTGTTTGTCAGAGGGGTTGTGAATTTTAATATCTGCAAAGGTTTTTACCATGCTGGGATGAAAGATGATCAAGATTAATGCATCATTAAGAAGAGTACAATCACAATTTGCATGTGCAAATCTGAAAGTACATCTAAGACATGTAAATGTTCCACATCATGTCTGCCATCAAAAAACAGAAATAATTTAAACTTTTACTAATGCTTTTTATAGTTAATAATGTGTAGATAAAATATTTTATCTGTTAATAGCACTTAGTTTTCAGCTACATTCTAGGAGTATTTTTGTTTTATTGCTGTGGTGGTTGTGAATACAATTAGCTCCCAAATTACTTTATCTCTAAAACATGCCTATATGTCACGGTAAAACCACTTACTTCATGGTCCTTTAATTCTTATGATACATTCCATAAAAAACTTCTTGTTTCTTTTAAATGTCACTCAAATCAAATTTAATTTTCCTACCACCACCATGGACAGCATCGAAATGCAAACCAATCATCCCTGGCTTCAAATAGTTCCATGCCCTCTTGCTCCACCTCTGGTTATTCTTCCTTTTCTCTTAGCAGCTCTCCATGCTATAGATTTTCTTTTTTTAAATAAGATCTAAAGCAGAGTTCCAAAGAATAGCAAGGAGAGATAAGAATGGTTTCCTCAGCGACCAAGGCAAAGAAAGAGAGGAAAAGAACAGAATGGGAAAGACTAGAGATCTCTTCAAGAAAATTAGAGATACCANCTTCACTTTCTGCCATAAGGGTGGTGTCATCTGCATATCTGAGGTTATTGATATTTCTCCTGGCAATTGTGAAGTATTCACACTTTGGCAATTAACACAATTATCTGAATTCCTCCAAATACAACTTAAGTACACACATGCAGAGGTGTGAGGTGCAGGCTGACAGGGACCACAGGACAGGATTCCACCCATTCCTCTTGCTGCAGGGTGAATGCTGGCCTCTCTCTGGGTGTGGAAGATAGCTGAGTCCTGAATAATTCTTTAAGTACCTATCCCCAACGTATTCCCTTCCTAACCTGATATAAAGTGAAAGTGAAGTCGCTCAGTCATGTCCGACTCTTTGCGATCCCATGGATTGTAGCCTACCAGGCTCCTCTGTCCATGGGATTTTCCAGGCAATAGTCCTGGAGTGGGTTGTCATTTCCTTCTCCAGGGGATCTTCCCAACCCAGAGATTGAACCCGGATCTCCCGCCTTGTAGACAGACACTTTACCGTCTGAGCCACCGGGGAGTTCACAAAAATGCAAAGGGGCACACCTGTGGGCTCCACAAAGAAGGGCATGGCAAGCTATGTGAGGACTAAACTAAATCCTACCTATTCCGGCTCCACCCATAAGCCACACATTTTTAAATGACTAAAAAAAAAAATCAGAAGAGGAATACTTTGTGATACATGAAAAATATTTGAAATTCAAATTTCAGGGTCCCATAACATCCTACTGGGACATCTTATAGTCATAGCCATTCCTCTAAAGTGCTATCTATGGCTGCTTTGGGGCCACAATGGAGACTTGCATTGAGACTATAGCCCTCAAAGCCTATAACATTTACTATCTGGCCCTTACAGAAAACGGTGCTGACCTGCTAGATCTAGTCTGGCCTCTCATGCCTTTGCCTCTTCCATGGGGAAACAGATGGAAGACAGACAGGTCTCAGCTGAAATGCATGGGGACCTATGTGCGTAAGGAATCACACAGGCTTCACCAGGAACAGGGAAAGACTCCACATTCACACCTGTCTGGAAAACACTGACTGGGCGCCAGATAGAATTCTCCTCTTTAGTGGTATCAGACTAACTCAGGGAGACCTCACTTAAGAATGGGTGGTGGGCTCTGTGTACAGATACCTATTACCTAACAAATGTGCATTATTCATAAATAAGGGTCCATCACGTAAGAATCGGTTGGGAGGAAATATGACTTTCATGATTTCTTTAAAGAAAAAAAACTGGTAAGTAGCTAGATATAAAATCATTATTTTCTAATACACTACAATATGCAATTCAACAGAAAAGATGACATAGGTTCAATTTTTTAAAAAAAATCATTATTTGAAGTTAAATAATCTTATGCAAATCTTTTTTCATAAAAAACAAACTGTTACTTGGAAAAAGTCTCTGCACTACCTATAAATTCCTTCCCTGTTCTCCCTTAAAATTCTGTTATGGTTGAAAAAGTGACACAGATGGGTGTTAAGAGAGCTTCATTCAAGCTGCAAAGGCATGAAAAACATTTCTGTTATTCAACAAGCGGATCAAAGAAATATCAAGAGAAAAATATAAAAATGGTGGCTTTCTTAGTGTTCACAAGTCATCAGAATTTCAGTGCTGACTACACCTCAGTGTAACAGAAGAGTAATAAAAAAATATAATTTCTATATTACTGTTATACACACACGTAACTTTTATATGTAAATTATAGGGAAATATTCCCGCCCTGCAGATACTTAGGGTATCCATATGTATAGCTATCTTAAAACACATTAATAAAAGAAGTTCAACAGTGGTTTAAACATTCAGCCTAGTTAACAAAGACGCTCTGTAACGAATACCCCTCTAGAGGACAATTTAGTCAGCAGGGCACCAACTCTATTCTTCTTTTCTGAGTACCATCAGATCTATGGTGCCTATAAAGAACAGAGAGACCTTCCTGCATCTCATTCTAAGCGAGGCACCTTCAAGCTACAGTGCTTCCATTTGTCTTGCTGGGAACTGGCAGGTAAGGTAATTGCAGGGAGGACTCCTTTAAGGGGCTGGAGTCCCCCTGCCCCATAGCACTCCTTGCAGCCTCCCTCTCTACTGAGGGAGTAAGGGTAAGGCAATGGCTTCATGGGCTCATGCATAGTAAATTCAGTATTTTGCCATGACAATCTGATTTGGTAAAGTCTTGCTATCAAATTGGGTTTTCAATATCTGACATCACTCAGAATACTGAATACTTTCCAGCACACCTCAAATAATATAGTCCCTATTATCAATGGTTAGTTAGTTTATATTTAGAAAATCAATGCTTTTTTGGGGGGGGAAGCTTGTTTTACTTTAAAATTTAATTTAAATGTAAGTTCCCCACAAAGACTTGCCCCTCTGTAACCATCATCCTTCCACCTTCAGCCCATGTAAAATTTTCATTCTAACCTAAGTGACAAGTACAAGAGATTTCACTGTGCTTAGAATGAAATGCCACCTGAGAGCATTAACAATCCTATCAGACTCCGACAACAGAAACACTGATGAATTAACATAGAGCAAAGATATGTTCTGATTCAACATGATGGGCCAGGGTGGGGCAGGGCAGTGATGACGGAATGTATAGAACAAGTGCCAGGAAGGAGCACAGGAGGAATTTTTAGAAATCTACAAATATATAAAATAGGCATACAACATTAAGTATAAATATAAATACAAACTGTACATGATCCTTCCTAAGAATATTTTACATTCACATATCATGACTTCACTACATCTAGAGACCTCTTTGGTTTTGATGGTGTTCAGTTTATCTAATAAGTCAGCTTGCTAAAGGAGAAATTCAGTCAATACTGGTGATGTATTACTATCTTGAACTGAGAATAAGTCAGAAAATTTTATTTCCTTGTTTAATTAAATAAATGGGTTGTGTTTTTTTTTTTTTTTTTTTTAAAGCAGATCAACTCCAAAATACTCTCAGCTATGGTTCTCAATACAATTAGTTGACAGTGTTATATCAGCCACTGGTAGAAAACTGCTAAGCCTCACATGAACTGGGCATCTCTTGCTCAGAAGAGCCCCAAGAGAGCATGAAGATAAACACTGAATTAGAAACAGAGAAGATATTTCAATCAATGAGACGAGTTCAGGTCTCTTGTTTAAGGATTTTAATAGGACACAGTTAATGATTTCTCACTGTGACTTCCCATGGGTTTGAAGCACAGGTTAAAATGCCAGCTCAATGGTCTTTAAAAAAGTCAGTTATCTTCAAAAGCAGAAATAGTGTCTATTCTCCTTTTTAGAATTTTGAGGATGAAATCCTGGCATGTAGTTTTTCTTTCTCTCTCTCCAACTAGACCCTAACTTTCTTAAGGGCAATGCTGAAGAGAGGAGGATTTGACCAGTCACTCACTGATGAGTGTCACTGAATATATAAGCTCTACAGTAAAATACAGCTGCAAACACCATACAAAGTAACACAGCACATGCAAACATTTCTAAATATTTACCAAAAATACTCTACTGAAAACGACTGAGATTGCCATTAAAATTTAGCAATGAATTTTTGGCCCTCTGTTTCCAATTACCATCCCGGAGGCTAAGCATCCAGGCTCATTACATGCCTAGCTCCTTGGAAACACACTGTAAAATCGCTTCATACCCTCCAACCTTATTTCAGAACTATCATTTTGGACATGTGATACAAATACACCTTGAGATTGATATTAGAATTGAGCCAATAATTTGACTGACATACATACACAAAAAGAACAACCTCACAGTGACTGTTTAATTTCCATGGTATCTGTAGGCTTCTTTTCAGCACAAACCTACATAACGATGTACTTCAAGACACCCACCAAAGTCCCTGCTGCTTTCATCGTCTAGACAGCAAATGAGTTAAAAGCTCAGACTTCCGGTGTAAAGGAATTAAAAATGGAAAGGCACAGAAAGAATTCATGAATAAAATCCTACCAAGCACTAATTTTTAGACCTGCAAAGCATCTTCTTACAAAGTTATGTAAATATGTATCTTACTTTTTACTTAAATATATCCAAATGACAAATATTGATCTTTTCATTATATGTGATGGTGGTTTAGTTGCTAAGGCCTGTCTGACTCTTGCAATCCCATGGACTGTAGCCTACCAGGCTCCTCTGGTCCATGGTATATACAATTCTTAGCCTTAATATGTATGATGTCAACTGGAAAAAAATGTTTGATGCTAATTTAAAAAGTTACAAGCTCAACAAATGACAAACTCATATCCAAAGCCAGGGATAACACAAAGAAAATTAATGAGTCAGAATTAATTTTAAGAGAGGTAGCCAATAACCACTTTTTGGGGAAACAATTTTCAGTTGATTCATTTGAATCCTTTCTCAAGCAAAGATTCCTTGACAGGTAACTTTCATTTTGAAGGGATATTTACAAGAAAACTAGCTGAACTGATACTTTACAGCAACAGGATTTGGAATTAAGCATGCTATCATAAGCAAAAAGTTTTATAATGATTATATTTCCTTTGATTTTTAAAAACTTTCCACCTAAAATAAAAGCCATCCACAAAGTTCCTTTGGCTAAAACCCCTGGTATCAAATCGCCACTCTAAATTTAGAAGTGGTAAACAATATAACTATGAGATATGCATCATGTAAGGGAATTTTTTCCACTTCACAGACCTCAAGGGGACCCTAAATTATTCTCAGTTTTTGAAGTCTGCCCAGGGAGAGTCTCTGCTTGTCTGCTATTAATAGCAGACATTATGTAGAGTAGGAATAACGACAAATAGACCCAACAAATAGTGTTTATCATATTGTGCAAACACAGTACAGACAGTCTTGAACTTAAAAATAACTTGGTAAGAAAATTTATTTTATATTTATCTTTTAGTTTATGGAATTTGGGAATAATTTTCATTTGTAAATAGCATTGCCCTTCGTGGTTATAATCCTGGGACTACCCTTTCAGGTGATGACCTTGATAATTTGATGCTCAAGATCATGCTCTGATGATTTTTAGGGGTAACAACTATAACCACAATTCTCTATAGCAGAGATACTATATGCATTTTCTTTCATGAGGAGCCTACAACATCTTGTTAGCTCTAGCCCATTGTTCCTACCAGTCAGAATGTTTTTTAACTGATTTCACTGGCTAAACTAGCCAGGACCCTTCCTGACCTCAAGTCAAAGCCGCAAACAGTGCTGAAAACATTAAAAAAGATTCATATGTGAATAACTGCTGGCTCTTTGTTATTTTAAGAACAATGGCATCTTAAAGAATATGCTTAATACAAATGGAAGACTACTAGTGAAACTAGAGCTATATAATAAAATGAGAATACTAAATAATTTGAGGAGGGATATTTGTACTGTCTTAGGCACAGCCTCAGGCAGGCAGGCCCTCTCTAAGGTTTGCATATGGAGGTGTGGAATGGGTGGGTAGGAAGAAGGAGGGAAAAAGGTAGACCATGTTTTCATGTGGATGATATTTTACAATTGCCTGGCACAGGTGATTTGAACACTTTAGCGTCCTTCTTTCATGGAGTCTCAAGGAAGACAGATAAACAGCTAAGCAGGTTTAAGTTCTATGACAAACCAGAAATTCTGTGATGGATGGGAGACTTAACAAGTGTTGTGGAATACAGAATGGTAGGTCTTCAGCCAGCTCACATCAGGCCAGGGGCTGCTGCCTGTCATGTGTCCAGGCAAGGAGTGATAAGTGGAGAGCAGAGAGAACCATGGTGCAGGCAAACACTATGGGAGACTAGGCCATGTGAGAAGGGGGAGGCTGGAAAAGCAGAATGAGAGAGGACACAGCTGAAGAGGCCACCCAGGAACAGTTGTGAATGCCTTCACAGGCTCAGGCCAAGGAATATGGACTTACAATTTTAGGAATTAGGGAGACAACAGAGGTCTAAAAGGTGAGTTAAAAAAAAAAAAAAAAAGTATACTGTAGTGCCAAATGAGAAATGTTAAATATTTTAAAGCAAAGCAAAACAAAATTTAAAAAAACCCCAAAACTCTCTTGCTTTCAAATGTTTATGGACATAGATTGCTTTAAACATGATTAAAATTGCAGGTACCATTCAAAAATAAATTTGTAAAATATTAAAAAAAACTTTATATATTTTAGTACTATATAAAACTTAATATATGGGTGAACAAAACCAAAAGTGCTTAAATAACTATAGCCCAGGTTAAATATTAGTGTGCTTTCTAACTGGAATAATTTCATGAGCCTATCTATAGTCATCTTAGTCCTTTCATTTATACTTAAGAATCAATGGCTAAAACGATTTTAAGGATACACTTTACACTTAAATGTGCTGGCATACTGAGTGTAGCACTTTCACAGCATCATCTTTCAGGATTTGAAATAGCTCAACTGGAATTCCATCACCTCCGCTAGCTTTGTTCGTAGTGATGCTTTCTAAGGCCCACTTGACTTCACATTCCAGGATGTCTGGCACTCAATATGCCAGCAAAGTTGGAANTGGACATGGGTTTGGGTGGACTCTGGGAGTTGGTGATGGACAGAGAGGCCTGGTGTGCTGCGGTTCATGGGGTCACAAAGAGTCGGACACAACTGAGCGACTGAACTGAAAAGTGAATGTCACTTTCATCTCTTCAAACTTCATTGTCTTTCCATTGTCCGTAAAGCCCACACTCCTTAGCACAGCCTCTGAAATCTGGTCATTCCAGCCCTTCACCTACTCTAGTTCCTATTACAGTCACTGCTTGGGCATCCTTCTTATCCAGACTCTCTTTCAGTCCCTGGTGCTCCTGACTTTCCTGATGCTGCTTTCTCTGCCGGGAATATTCTTCCCAGGGTTTTCTGCTAGTTACTTGTACCCATCCTTCAGAGCTTATCTGTCTCTTCTTCATGGAAGCCTAGCATAACTTCCTCAGCTAAATTACATATGTTTTCTACAGTCTCTCATAGCACCATCTACATCTTTTTGTAGCCCTTACTACAAAGACCACTTTACGTTTATTTGTGTGATTATTTGATTCTTCTGCTTCTCTCACTAGACTGTATACTCCATGAGGGCACCATTTGCTCAGCCTTAGAGACCCAGCTCCTAAACAGTCCCTGGCACATAGTTGCTCAATAAATATTTGTTAATTATATTCTATTACTGCTTCATCTAGATTTATTACAAGCACAAAAGTAATAAACTTCTTAAAAAGCAGAATCCTAAAAAATGAAATTCTCTTTCAGAAATAATTTTATTAGTAATTATTAAATCTGATAAAAGAGAATTACATGAGATCATAAGATCCATGTTATAAAAATTTTCACCAGCAATAACATTTTTACTAGCATATATCAATGTCACTCTTCTTTGAATTGTTACTATGAAATAATAATAAAAATAACAACAATAAAAAATAACATGACATTTATTGAATGCTCACTATGTGTAGGCATTGTGTTAAGTGCTATATATGTATTATCTCAATTCAGTCCTCATAATCCCTCAAAATATGTATTATTAAACCCATTTTACTCATGAGAAAATTAAGGCTCAGAGGAGTTAAGTCGACTTGCTCAGTCAGACAGCTACTAAGTAGTGGAGGCCATATACCCAATAGTCAGCCCAGACTTGTCTGACTCCTGACTTGTCTGACTCCTGATTCCCTTCCCCATCCTTTCCTTTCCTTCTTTTTTTTTTTTTTGTACAAATTCTACCAGGTTTACTCTAGAAAAGAAGGGTCAACAATAGAATCTCATAAATAAGCCTCCTTATTGAGTAAAAGAAAAATGTGAATATTAATAGTGCATTTCAGAGTTTCAAAATTGTTTAGTAACATAATTTAATTTAGTTGCTTCATTTATCAAACATTTTACCCACATCTAGTATCATATTTGAGTTTCTCATTCTTTTCTAACCATGAGTATCAATCAATACACTGAGATACTAGGACACCATAGGCCATGTTAGATCAGCTCTGACTTTGAGACTCAGCTCAGGCACTGACCAGCAATTTGATAGCAGGCAAATTACATAACCATCTCACTTCCCCTTCCAAACATCAGCTTCTGCAAGTATAAAATGGAAATAATTGCACCTTTCTTGCTGAGTTGCTGTAAAAATTAGGTACACTACACTGTATACAAAGTGCTTGACATATAATTGATATTCAATAAGTAACATGATTATTACCGTATAGATCTCTTTATTTTTTTTTTTAAGTAATGTGTATTTGGCAGCATTGTGCTTGAGACTGTCCTAGATAGTTTTCATTTCTATGATACAGAAGCACAGTCACCAGAGATATTTGTCTGAGCATGAGTCCTATTTGTTTTGGTTTGGAAAATAGGATCATTACACTCAAATATCCTTTAGCCAAGTGCTATGCCTATAAAGGATACCTAATAAATCCATGCTACATAACTGAATCATTATTGTACAGCAAATGTTTAAAGAATTCACAGGTAAACAGACAAAAATCTACTTAAAATGGATCGGAAAGAATAAGCAGAATTCACAAATTACCTCTGAGTTTTATCTCTGATTTATGAAGCTCTGAAAATATAGATCCAATTTAATTTTTACAGTTTGATGCAACAATGAAAAAGCAACCCCACTGTCTGCACATTTCAGTCTATATTACCGATTAGTCAAAAAGTTATGATTCCTCATTCACATAAGCAAAATAAATGAGCAAATATAATGTTTGCTGAAATGATGCACAATGTTTAATCATGCTCATGTGATAGTCCAAAATTTTTTTTATTTAACTGAAAGAAGTACACATGATTCAAATTGTCCGCAAAGTATTGAATGTTAATTAAAGTATCTGGACGATAGTAAAAATATACAAGAATCTTTCAATCTAATCTGAAAACAATTCTGCTTTCAGAGCAATGCAAAAATTTCCCCCGATTTCTCCCTCAAGAAATCCAAATTAGGTACTACAGTTTAAAACCAGATTCATGAGGTCTGCAGCTGAAATATATACTGAAAAATATATATATACTGAAATATATATATGAAACAAAATTATAGCTCAGTTTGTATCAATCAGCAGTATTGATTTAGAGCCAATAATTAGTGCTAAAGTTCCAATCATTTTCTTATTTTATTGACTCGCTAAGTAGGGAATAAGTTCACATACACAAAAGTTAAATTCTACAGCAAATTCATTTTGAGTGTCTAACATTTCCAAAGTTTTATCTATCTTGATTTAATATTGATATGAATTAATATTATACACATTTTAAAGGATAAATTTATAATGCTATATTTAAACCTATATACTTTTATAAACGGTAATATTGTAGAAACCACAAGATTATGATTTTAATTACAATTATTATTTATTTTATATTTATAATAAAATGAATAATCATTAATTTCCATGACATTTCTATGGATACGACCACATTTTATTCCTATTTTATGAAAGATTAATGTAAGACTGCATATAGGGATATATCTAATAGTAGCAAAGCCAAAAAAAAAGATGAGTTTCTGCTATGTGATTTTGGGATCAGTTTCCTAATTCTCACTTCAAATCCGGATGTTCAAAAAAAATTCCACGTGGAAGACACAATCAAATCTAAGCAAATAACCTCTTAATAAAGAAATATTTTATATTTAAACAATACAGGCTTTCCAAACATACAGTACTTGTCAATTAATATGGTTAGGAACAAGACCCCTCTTAGAGATAAGCTAATTAATCTGTTTCCCAGGTGGGACCTGAAAGCCAGCGGGAGACACCTTCCCCAAACTGCTGCCCCAGATTCCCAAGGCAGCTGTCAGCCATTAACATGTTAGTTTTGAATTAGTTTATCAGTTACCAATCTGAGAAAGACTTTCAAGAAACAGGAGCTCAGTGCTGAAAGGGAAAGGAAGGACAGCTTTCAAGCTAGAGTCTGCAACGGTGACAGTAGGCAGTCTGGAGAGCAGTGGCAGAACACAAGTCCCTGGAAGAGTGGAGAATGCAGAAAGATGCCACAGAAAAGGTCATCAAGGATAAAGGTGAGAAAAACTTCACCTCGTTCCAAATTTTTCAAACAAGCTGGAGTATTAGACAGTTTATTCCAAACAGTATTCAAAATAGTCAAATCATAAGTACTAAATGCAGTTACAGATAACAAAAGTTCTAAACAGCCAAGAAATAATTAATTACCTTTTTTTTTTGGTGTTGGAAAGTTACAGGCTGAATTTCATATTGCTGTGAATGTATTCTATTTATTCTACTGGTTTTTTCATCCCAGCAGTTAAAAACCAGTAACCTACCGGAAAGCAGTAGTATAATCTCAACATTCTATTAAAGTTGCCCATAATCAGCAACTGAGCCAATACTGAAGTGGGAAAAGTGACTTACTGACAGTTATAGTGAAGTAAAGATCTACTTATGTTTTCAATCTCTTTTATTAGGAAAGCTGAGATTACTCAACATGTAAGTTATTAGAGAAAAACATTCTTACCCTCCTTTCTCAGTTATTCTTTGTACACAGTTTTGATTTTATGCCTATAATCAGGTCTTGAGCTCAAAATATAAAGATACAGATAATATAGGGCTTATCTGGTGGCTTGGTGGTAAAGAATTCGCCTGCCAGTTCAGGAGACATGGTTTGATCCCTGATAGGAGGATCCCACATGCTGCGGGGCAACTAAGCCCAGGAGCCCTAACTACTGAGCCCATGTGCCCTAGAGCCTGAGCTCCGCAACAGGAGGGCCCGCTGCCGAGGGATGTCCGTGCACCACAATTAGAGAGTGACCCCTGCTCTCTGCATATTCTTACTCTCTTTTCTCAGTTATTCTTTGTACACAATTTTGATATATGGCTATAATCAGGTGTCGTGCTCAAAATATAAAGATATAGATAATATAGGGCTTCCCTGGTAGCTCAGCTGGTCAAGAATCCACCTGCAATGCTGGAGACCTTGGTTTGAATCCTGGATCAGAAAGTTCCCCTGGAGAAGGGGTAGGCTACCCACTTCAGTATTCTTGGGCTTCCCGGGTGACTCAGAAAATAAAGAATTTGCCTGCAACGAGAGGAGACCTGGGTTCAGTCCCTGGGTTGAGAAGATCCCCTGGAGGAGGGCATGGCAACCCATTCCAGTATTCTCGTCTGGAGAATTCACATGGACAGAGGAGCCTGGCAGGCTATACAGTTCATGGGGTCGCAAAGAGTCGGACACGACTGAGCAACTAAGCATCTGCTCTCTGCAACTAGAGCAAAGCCTGTGCAGCAATGAAGACCCAGCACAGCCAAAAATTTAAAAAATAAATTAAAACAATTTTTAAAAAAAGATATAGTTAATATAGATAAAATATTTGAGGGAGGGTATATGTCCATATTTTCATCTGTTTCAGATATCTGCAGGAATGACAAAGACAGAAAAGAAAGCATTAAATAGGCCCTCTAGGCACTGTTGAGCTCATAAGTGAAAGNGAATTTGCCTGCAACGAGAGGAGACCTGGGTTCAGTCCCTGGGTTGAGAAGATCCCCTGGAGGAGGGCATGGCAACCCATTCCAGTATTCTCGTCTGGAGAATTCACATGGACAGAGGAGCCTGGCAGGCTATACAGTTCATGGGGTCGCAAAGAGTCGGACACGACTGAGCAACTAAGCATCTGCTCTCTGCAACTAGAGCAAAGCCTGTGCAGCAATGAAGACCCAGCACAGCCAAAAATTTAAAAAATAAATTAAAACAATTTTTAAAAAAAGATATAGTTAATATAGATAAAATATTTGAGGGAGGGTATATGTCCATATTTTCATCTGTTTCAGATATCTGCAGGAATGACAAAGACAGAAAAGAAAGCATTAAATAGGCCCTCTAGGCACTGTTGAGCTCATAAGTGAAAGTGAAGTTGCTCAGTCGTGTCCAACTCTTTGCAACCCCGTGGACTGTAGCCTACCAGGCTCCTCCATCCATGGAATTTTCCAGGCAAGAGTACTGGAGTGAGTTGCCCATACTCCATGGTTTATGGTTGAGCCCATAAACCCTCCTCCAAAAATAGAGCAGAGGCCCTAGAAACCGACCATTCCCCCCACTCTTCTTTTTTTCACATGTTCCTGGAGGAAAGCAGAGTGTTTTATAAAAACAAAACAAAATAAAAAACCAAAACCCACGACCACAGACATACAGCGCTGTTGCTGCTTAGTCGCTTGAGTCATGTCAGACTCTGTGCAACCCTATGGCCAGCAGCCTACCAGACTCCTCTGTACATGGGATTCTCCAGGAAACAGTACTAGAGCGAGTTGCCGTGCCCTCCTCCAGGGATCTTCCCAATCCAGGGATCAAACCTGGGTCTCCTGCATTGCAGGCAGATTCTTTACCACGGAGCTACCAGAGAAGCCCCAGACACACAATAGGGATGGAATTAACAAGAGATGAAATTGCGTAGTCAGCAGCTTCCAAGCACCATTTCAAATCTGAGTCTTCACTATCCCCCTGACAACACGAAGGCAGGCAGGAAGGTACGTTTCCTTTCTAGTGGAGCAAAGAACAGCATATAAGGGAGCAGTTTGTGTGATGCTTTCTCACTTACACCCTGAAGTTAGGCAGGCTTGGGTTTGAATTCTAACTTTGGCATTTTAATAGCTGCAACTAAACAATGTGTATCTGTGTTTATTTCCTGATCCTGTGCCTACTTCCTGATCAGTAATGGGAGTTAGTGCCTTCCTCAGAGGGTTGTTCTAAGGATCAAATAAAATGGGCTCCAGGCATGGAGTAAATATTAGCCTTTCAGTCATCATAATTAACTCTCTCCCCTTCTACTATTCTGAAGTAGGGAAAGACAGATTTTTGAGACAGATGATAAAATATGTTACAAGTGACTTGTTGATAAATGTTTGTTGAGCCAAGTCTGCCTTTAGCACTCTAACAGTAAGCCCAAAATAACGAGGATGTTAAATTTCTGTCTCGATAATAAAATTCTCTGTATTTTTCACCTGCAGATTCTCTTCAGGAGGTTATGGAAAGAAATATTTCAAACAGAAATAGGCCTACTGCTTGAGGGAATTATATGATTTTAAGTTGAAAAAAAGAGACTTTGAGCTCAGTCAGTTCAGTTCAGTTCAGTTGCTCACTCGTGTCCGACTCTTTGCGACCCCATGGACTACAGCACACCAGACCTCCCTGTCCATCACCAACTCTGAGTTCACTCAAACTCATGTCTATCAAATTGGTGACTCCAGCCAACCATCTCAGCTTCTGTAGTCCCATTCTCCTTCTGCCTTCAATCTTGCCCAGCTTCAAGGTCTTTTCTAACGAGTCAGTTCTTCTCATCAAGTGGCCTAATATTGGAGCTTCAGCCTCAGCATCAGTCCTTCCAATAAATATTCAGGACTGATTTCCTTTATGATGGACTGGTTGGATCTCTTTATTGTCCAAGGGACTCTCAAGAGTCTTCTCCAACACCACACTTCAAAAGCATCAATTCTTGAGTGCTCAGTTTTCTTTATAGTCCAACTCTCACATCCATACAAGACCACTGGAAAAACCATAGCTTTGACTAGACGAAACTTTGTTGGCAAAAAATAGTCTCTGCTTTTTAATATGTTTCCTAAGAGGGTCATAGCTTTTCTTCCAAGGAGCAAGTGTCTTTTAATTTCACAGTTGCAGTCACCATCTGCAATGAACTGGAGCCCCCCAAAATAAAGTCTGCCACTGTTTCCATTGTTTCCCCATCTATTTGCCATGATGTTAGAACTGGACATGGAACAACAGTCTCGTTCCAAATAGGAAAAGGAGTACATTAAGGCTGTATATTGTCACCCTGCTTATTTAACTTCTATGCAGAATACATCATGAGAAATGCTGGACTGGAAGAAACATAAGCTGGAATCAAGATTGCTGGGAGAAATATCAATAACCTCAGATATGCATATGACACCACCGTTATGGCAGAAAGTGAAGAGGAACTAAAAACCTCTTGATGAAAGTGAAAGAGGAGTGCTCGCTTCGGCAGCACATATACTAAAATTGGAACGATACAGAGAAGATTAGCATGCCCCCTGCGCAAGGATGACACGCAAATTCGTGAAGCGTTCCATATTTTAAAAAAAAAAAAAAAAAGTGAAAGAGGAGAGTGAAAAAGTTGGCTTAAAGCTCAACATTCAGAAAACGAAGATCATGGCATC